>JAQIFY010002291.1:0-13458 GCA_028533085.1 Varecia variegata | reverse complement strand
GACTCCTGAGATTTTTGACTGTGATTGCATTGAATCTATAGATGAATTTGGGAATAATTGATGTCTGAAAAACATTGAGTCTTCTGAAACATGTACATAGTATATATCTCTATTTATCTGGGTCTTCTTTAATTTCTCTCAGCAACATTTTGTCATTTTTAGCATACACATCTTGCAGATAAATTGTTAGATGAATCTGTAGATATCTCATGACTTTGATACTGTTTAAACTACATTGTTTTTATAAATTTCAATTTCCAGTTGTTTACTGCTAACATAAAAATTGATTTTTTATATCCTGTGACCTTGCTAAGCTCATTTATTCTAGATTTTTTTGTAAACTCTTTGCAATTTTCTCTGTAGACAATCATTCTGCTTGTGAGTAGAGTCACCGTTATTTTTTTCTTTTTTTTGATCTGTATGCCATTTATTTCTTTCTCTTGCACTTGGTTGAACCTCCAGTACCACATTGAAAAGAAACAGTGAGAGTGAACATCCTTATCTTGTGCCTGAACTTGGAGGGAAAGCATTCAGTCTTTCATTATTAAATCTAATATTAGCTGGAGGATTTTTATAGATATTCCATATCATATTGAGGGAGTTTACTTCTATTTCCAGTTTGCTGAGAGTTTTATAGTTGAAAATCAACTATTTCAATAGTTGTATGATTTATTTTTTAACAAGCATATAATCTAGGTTGGTAAGTGTTCCATGTGCATACAAGAAATATGTGTTTTCTATAATCCAATTTACAATAGCTACAAGTAAAATAAAATACTTAGGAATAAACTTAACCAAAGAAGAAATGATCTCTATAATGAAAACTATAAAACATTGATGAAAGAAGTTGAAGAAGATACACAAAAAAGGAAAGATATTCCATGCTTATGGATTGAAAGAATCAATATTGTTGAAATGTCCATACTACGCAAAGCAATCTACAGAGTCAATATAATCCCCATCAAAATGTCAATGACATTCTTCACAGAAATACAAGAAATAATCCTAAAATTTATATGGAACCACAAAAGACCCAGAATACCCTAAGTCATCATAAGCAAAAAGAACAAACCTAGAGGAATCACATTACCTGACTTCAAATTATACTACAGATCTGTAGTAAACAAAACAATATGCTACTGTCATAAAAACAGACACATTAACCAATGGAACAGAATAGAGAACCCCGAAATAAATCCACACATCTATAGTAAGCTTATCTTATACAAAGTTGTCAAGAACATACAGTGGGGAAAGGACAGTCTCTTCAATAAATGATGTTAGGAAAAGTGGATATCCATATGCAGAAGAATGAAAGTAGACCCTTATCTGGCACCCTATACAAAAATCAAATCCAAATGGATAAAAGACATAAATCTAATACCTGAAACTACGAAACTACTAAAAGAAAACATTAGGGAAATGCTTCAGGACATTGGTCTTGGTAATACCCCCAAAGCACAGGCAACCAAAGCAAAATTGGACAAATGGGATCATGTCAAGCTGAAAAGCTTCCCCACAGGAAATGAAACAGTCCACAATGTGAAGAGACAACCCACAGAATGGGAGAACATAGTTGCAAGCTACGCATCTGACAAGGGATTAATAACCAGAATATATAAGCAGCTCCAACAACTCAACAAGAAAAAATCAAATAATCTGATCTAAAACATGATCAAACAAACCCATTAAAAACATTCACAAGCTATACATCCGATAAAGGGCTAATAACCAGAATCTACAAGGAAATCAAGCAAATCAGCAAGAAAAAAACCAAACAACCCCATTGAAGCGTTGACAAAAGACATGAACAGAAGCTTTACAAAAGATGGACAAATGGTCCATAAACACATTAAAAAAATGTTCAACATCATTAATCATCAGAGAAATGCAGAGTAAAACTACAACGAGATATCACCTTACCCTAGTTAGAATGGCTTTTATTAAAAAGTCCAAAAACAATGGATGCTGGCATAGATGCAGAGAGAAAGGAGCACTTGTACACTGTTGGTGGGACTGCAAGTCAGTACAACCTCTAAGGAAAACAGTATGGCGATTCCTCAAAAAACTAAAAGTAGACCTACGATTCAATCCAGTAATGCCACTACTGGGTATCTACCCAAAGGAAAAGAAGTCATTTTATCAAAAAGACACCTGCACTCAAATGTTTATTGCAGTACAATTCATAATTGCAAATATGTGGAATCAGCCCAAGTGCCCATCAGTTCATGGGTGGATTAACAAAATGTGGTATAGGTATACTATGGAATACTACTCACCCATAAAAAAGATGAACTGGTGCCTTTTGCAACAATTTAGATGAACTGGACACCATTATCTTAAGTGAAATATCTGAAGAATGGAAAAATGAACACCACATGCACTCGCTATTAAATTGGAACTAACTAGTGTGTACACATGCACAGAGGAAAATAAAACTCAGTGGAAATCAAGGAGGGGGTAGAGGGGATGGGTGAAAACCTACCTAACGGGTACAATGAACACTATTCAGCTGAGGGCACACTTATAGCCCTGACTCAAGCATTACAAAAGCAATCCATGTGACCAAAAACACTGGTACCTCCATAATATTTTGACATAAAAAAGGAGGGAACTAACACATATTTTTAATGTTGTTAAAATTTTTTATTAAAAATTATAAAAAAAGTGTTTTTAAATTAAAATACAAATGGTCAAAGGATCTGAATAGATATTTCTCAAAAGAAGACACACAAATGGCCAACAGGTATATGAAAAAATGCTCAACATCATTAGTCATCAGAGAAATGCAAATCTAAACTACAATTAAATATCTCATCCCAGTTAAAATGGCTTTTATCAAAAAGACAGGTAATAACAAATGCTTGTGAGGATGTGGAGGAAAGGTAACCCTTGTACACTGATGGTGGGAATGTAAATTAGTGCAACCACTATGGAAAAAAGTATAGAAGTTCCTCAAAAAACTAAAAACAGAGCTACCATATAACCCAGCAATCCCACTGATAGGCATATATCAAAATAATGAAATCCTGCCATTTGCAACAACCTGGATATGACTGGAGAACATTATGTTAAGTGATATAAGTAAAGCACAGAAAGACAAATGTTGCATGTTCTTACTTAACATGTGGGAGCTAAATATTAAAAATAATTGATCTCATGGAGACAGTACAATAATGATTATCAGAGGCTGGGAACTGTAGCAGGGAGGAGACAGACAATGGTGATAGTTAATGGGTACAACAATAGTTAGATGGACTGAACAATTTCTGATAGCACAACAAAGTAACTATAATCAATAATAAGTTAGGGTATACTTTAAAATGACTAAAAGAGTGAAACTGGAATGTTCCTAACACAAAGAAATGTTAAATAGCTGAGGTGATGGCTATACCAATTACCTTGATTTGATTACTTCACATTGTATGCCTGTATCAAAACATCACATGTACCCTACCCTATAAGGATATACAACTACTATGTACCCATAATAATTAAAAATAAAAAATTAAAATAGAAAAAAGGAAATGAACTGAGAGAAGCTAAGGATGGAATGAAAGAGATGGTTAGGTGGCTATTGCTCATTATCTAGGCAGGAGATGATCTGACTCAGGCCAGACTGGTACCAATAAAGGTAGTAGAAGTGGTCAAGTTCTGGATATTTTACACACACACACACACACACACACACACACATATAGACAAGAGTCATGTACCATGTCACAATGTTTCAATCAACAATGGACAGCATATATGATGGTGGTCCCATAAGAACATAATGGTGCTGAAAAATTCGTATAGCCTAGTGACATCATTGCCATCTTAATGTAGTAGCACAACATACTACTCGTGTGTGTAGAGGGATGTTGTTGTAAACAAACCTACTGTTCTTTCAGTTGCTTAAAAGTAGAGCATATAAAATTATGTACAGTTACATAATAATTGATAATTATAATAAATGACTTTGTTATTGGTTTATGTAAATAAAAAAGTAGTATGTGTTTTCTGCTACTGTTGGGTGGAGTGCTTTCCAAATGTCAATTGGATTAGTGGTTTTTCTGGTTTGTTTGTTTTGAGACAGAGTCTTGCTCTGTTGCCCAGGCTAGAGTGCAGTGGCGTCAGCCTAGCTCACAGCAACCTCAAACTCCTGGGCTCAAGCAATCCTTTTGCCTCAGCCTCCTGAGTAGCTGGGACTATAGGCAAGCGCCACCATGCCTGGCTAATTTTTTCTATTTTTAGTAGTTCCCGACTAATTATTTCTATTTTTAGTAGAGATGGGATCTCACTCTTGGCTCAGGCTGATCTCGAACTCTTGACCTCAAATGATCATCCGGCCTGGGCCTCTCAGAGTGCTAGGATTACAGGGATGAGCCAACATGCCCGCCCAATTAGATTAGCATTATAAAGTAGGTTAGTATCATTAGATAGTATTATCTAGGTCTCCTGTGTTCTTACTAAAGTTTTGTCTACTGATTCTATCAATCAATTAGATAGCAATATTGAAATACCCAACTGTAATTGTGGATATAGTTATTTCTCATTTGTGTTTTATCACATTTTTACTTTACATATTTTGAACCATTGTTATCAAGTGCATACAAATTTATAATTATTATTTCTTCTTGGTGAATTCACTTGTTTATGTTATGTAATATCTCTCTCTGTCCCTGAAATTATTTTTGATTAGCGATTGCACTGTGTATCTTTTTTCATTCTTTTATTTTTAACCTGCTTGTATTTTAAGGTTTTGTTTTGTTTAGTAGACAGCATATGGCTTATTCCTGCTTTTTGATTCAATCTTAAAATGTATGGTTTTTAATTGGAATATTTAGACCCTTTACTATATTGCTATTTGTTTTTTTGTTTCCTTTGTCCAATCTGCTGTTTGTTACTTTTCCCTCTTTTTTTCCTTCCGCTGGATTGAGTATTTTTTATGACGCCATCTTATCATCACTGTTGGCTTCTTAGACATTTTTTTTTTGGTCAATTTTTTAGTGGTTACTGTAGAGTTTAAAATATATACTTCTAAATTTATCCAGTCTATCTTCAAATGACCTTACACCACTTTATATACCATATAAAAACCCTAAAACATTCATTTCATTGAAGCTACTCTTTATGAAACTGTAGTAATGCATTTATATATCTACATATACTAGGAACCCCAAATTAGACTTAATATTTTTTCGTTAAACAGTTCAAAATTAAAACAAATGTCTTTGGTATTTAACTTCACTTTTACCACTTCTAGAACTCTTCATATCTTATATAGATCAACAGTCTCATCTAGTGTTCTACTCTTGCCTGAAGAATTTACTTTGACAGTGCTTATAGTGCAGATCTACAGGCAAGGAGTCTTTTCAGATTTGGTTTTTTTAAAAGTTTTTATTTTTATCTTTATTTTTCTAAAGGTATTTTTACTGGATATCAAATTCCAAATTGACAGGTTTTTCCTCACTTAAAGTTGTAACTTCATTGTATTTCAGTTTGCATGATTCCTGGTGAAACATTAGCTCTTGGTCATAGTTTTGTTACCCTGTATTTAATGTGATTTGTTATTTTTTCCCTTTGGCTACCATAAGGTTTTCTCTTTATTTTAGTTTTCAGTGGTTTAAGTATGATGTGTCTAGTTATATTTTATTTTCTCCATCTATCCATCATCTGTCCATCTACATTCATCCTGCTTGGAATGACGTGAGCTTCTGGAATGGAGGATTTGTTGACTTTCATTATTTTGGAAAATTCTTATCCATTCTTTTCAAAATTTCTTATGCCAAGTTTCTGTCTCTTCTAGAACTCTAATTACACATATATTTGACTGTTTAATGTTGTCCCACAGCTCTTGGGTGATCTGTTCTGTTTCCTTCTCTTTATATTTCTATTGCTCTATCTTCAAGTTAACTTAGTCTGTTCTCTGCTGTGTCCAGTCTGCTCATATGTCCACTAAAGAAATCCTTCACCTATGACATGGTAAGTTTTGAAGTTTTTTATTTTGACCTTTTATACTTGATTCTTTTTAAAAAATATAGTTTCCATCCCTGCTGAAATTGCCCATTTGCTTATGCATGTTGAATATCTACTTCACTAAATCCCTCAATATATTCATCATAGTTTCTATAAAGTTTCTATTTGAAAATTCAAATGTCTGGATCATCTTCAAGTCTGGTTCTGCTGGCTGCTTTATACCTTGACAGTGGGTTATTTCTTTCTCTCTCTCTCTCTCCACCCCCTTCTGCCCCCGCCCATGACTGTATGTCTATCTTCTAATTTTTGGTTGATAGCTGAACATTGTGTTTAGAATAATATAGGTAAATAGTATTTATCCTGGAAAATGAACATGCCTCTTCTCTCATGCCTCTTCTGTCATGTGTGTGTAGTGTTTGGAAGGTTTAGCCAGTCTAGTTAGTTGTTGAACTTGGTTTGTGTTTTGTTATTGCCATGGTAACCCTCATCCCAGCAATGACTTCAAATTTCTCTAGCAGTTCACTGCTGATACCTTGTGCTTCATTTGGATTTTGTTGTAGGAGGATTTTTCTCAGTGTTCTTGCCTCACCCTCAGCTTTCAACAGTCTTTGTATGCCCAAGCCATTGAAGCAGTATTTCTCCACACCATTGTTCTCTTCTTAATTGTTATTTGGTATGTGGTTCATGGTATGGTAGGTAAAGTGGGTGGTTTACTATTCTCTTGACCCAGCTTCACACTTAGGTAAGCCCTGTGTGTCTAAGCCTTGAGAATGGAGCTTTCTGCACACCCCAATGGATGCCAAACTATCTCTTGTTTCTATAGGAGGGTGGGAGGGCTTAGGTCAGAGAGACTATTAATACTATCTAATTCCCCATCTGCATTGGATCATTTCAGAATCCTGGGCTCTAGCAGTCTTCCTTCTTCTCTCCCAGGGAATATGAATTTAGCTTCCATTCCTCTTTCAGTTATAATTAGCCCCTGCCTATTTTTATTGATGGACATTTTCCTGACATTTCTGCAGTAGTACACTGCTACTGCTTATTACTCAGTACAAACCTGATAGGAACAGACAGCTTTTGCTTTTCCTTCCTGCTTACCTTTGCCTGGGACTGAAGCCATGTGAGTTTTTTACACCTTCTCCAGAAGCAAACTGTTTGCTTTTACCTTCTCCTAGAGGCTGTGGCTCCTTGCCTAGATGCTAAGAGAAGAGACATTTACCTGCCTCTTTCCTGGGAGCATATGACTTTTACCGCATTTGAGAGAAATGTGAAGATGCACCATTGAGGATGTTCATTTAGTTTTCCTCCCCTTCCCTAAATACTTCTTGTGAGCACAAGTAGGGCCTGTTTAAAAGACAAAAAAAACAACCTTGGAACATATACTACTTCACTCAGGTCTGAACTCCTAAGGATTCTGCTCTGTCGTATCAACTTATGCTTGGCCTTTAAAATGTGCTTGAATATTGGCTGTTTTCTCCTTATCTGCTGTTACTAACAGTAACCTCTTTCTTTCACAGTCGTCTAAGGGTGAAATAGTTTATCTATATCATCTCTCTTTGAAGGAAGTTTTTTAGGCTTTGAAAATCAGTTCATGTGATTAGAAGCCTTGTCTCTCTAATGGTCTTTAAAAGAGTAATACTTTCATAAATTTTGTTGTTGTTAGGGTAAAATGACATTATCTAGCAGCTTTCTATATTTTTTGCAAAAGGAGAGCCCACCAGGACCATTTTATATGAGAAAACCGAGACTTGAAGAGACCAAGTAACTTGCTCTATATCATAATCTATTAAAGGTTATGGCTCAAATTTAAGCTCAGGTTTTTCTGAAATAAAAACCTATTGCTTTAAACATCATACCAATGCATCTTGTGTGATCTTTTTGCTAAAGGTCCATATTTTACATGTCTAGTTAATTCTAGTCAGATTCAACTATTTTCCTTTTTATTCCAATGGAACACTAGAAACAATGTTGTAATTATTCAATGAGTCAATAAATTTTCTACCCTAAGTGAGTCTAGAGTGTGAGAAATTGTTTTAGGTGAGTATGCTTAGAAAATTGCAGCCCTTCTCAGAGGCCTGCACCATTTTAGAAAGTAAATGCTCAGCACTTTGCTCTTATTAAATAGGGTTGGATAGTTCTTGCCATTTCTCATAGAAATGCATGGGCAAGTCCAATGAGAACATCATGTGATCACAGGAGTTTGAGCTTTAAAGGAGAGGACAGCTTCAGGGCAGAAGAATTCTGCATCAAATTGTGAAAGGTGGCGGAGAAACAACTCAATTGGGTGGCACAACAGAATGTTGTTGCATAGGAACTGACATTGTTACCAGAGAAAGTATCAAATGCAAAGACAGAAGGAAAGATAGAAACTACAGCAGGTACAACAAGGTCAGGAAGGAGGACAGAATTGGGCTTTAAAAAGAGGTAGAGGTCAGGCGTGGTGGCTCACGCATGTAATCCTAGCACTCTGGGAGGCTCAGGCGGGTGGATCGTTTGAGCTCAGGAGTTTGAGACCAGCCTGAGCAAGAGTGAGACCCCGTTTCTACTAAAATAGAAAGAAATTATATGGACAACTAAAAATATATACAGAAAAAATTAGCCGGCAGGGTGGCGCATGCCTGTTGTCCCAGCTACTTGGGAGGCTGAGGCAGGAGGATCACTTGAGCCCAAGAGTTTGAGGTTGCTGTGAGCTAGGCTGATGCCATGGCACTCTAGCCAGGGCACAGAGTGAGACTTTGTCAAGAAAGAAAGGAAGGAAGGAGGGAGGGAAGGAAGGAAGGAAGGAAGGAAGGAAGGAAGGAAGGAAGGAAGGAAGGAAGGGGAAAGAAGAAAGAAAGAAAGAAAGAAAGAAAGAAAGAAAGAAAGAAAGAAAGAAAGAAAGAAAGAAAGACAAAGAAAGAAAGAAAGAAAGAAAGAAAGAAAGAAAGAAAGAAAAGAAAAGAAAAGAAAAGAGAAAAGAAAAGAAAAGAAGAAAAGAAAAGAAAAGAAAAAAGAAAGAGAGGTAGAAAAGTGGTTTGGAAGAGATCTACAAATATAAAATATATTCTTGTAGTCACCTGCACAAGCCATCCTGGTGGTTAGGAATCTGTGAGAGTCTGACATGCAGCCAGATGGCCCTCACACCTTGACCAGACATGTATTTGTACAGTATATTTTACCTCATAAACCAGCAGTTCCCAACCTTTTTGGCACCAGGGACTGTTTTCGTGGAAGACAATTTTTCCACGGACTGCAGGGGGTGTGGGGATGATTTCAGGATAATTCAGGTCCATTACATTTATCATGCAGTCAAACCTCTCTGCTGATGATAATCTATTTGCAGCTGCTCCCCAGCATTAGCATCACCACCTCAGCTCCACCTCAGATCATCAGGCATTAGATTCTCATAAGGAGCGTGCAACCTAGATCCCTCGTGTGTGTAGTTTACAGTAGGGTTCCCGCTTCTATAAGAATCTAATGCTGCCACTGGTCTGACAGGAGGCAGAGCTTATGCAGTGGTGGGAGTGATGGGGAGAGGCTGTAAATACAGATGAAGGTTTGCTCACTTGCCTGCAGCTCACCTTCTGCTGTGTGGCCTGGTTCCTAACAGGCCATGGACCGGTACTGGTCTGGCCAGGGGTTTGGCGACTACAGTCATAAACCACTTTCTCATATTATCATATTTGAAACTCATGGCAATCCTATGTAGCAGGAAGGGAAGATATTATTAGTCCTATTTTGCAGATGAAATCCCCGAGACAGAATGTTCATAATACATCAGATTTTCCAACCATACCGGCACTCATAGATCATGGTACAGATTAAAATGCTTTTTTTATCAGACTGAACATGCATATGTATGTGTGCATATTTACTTCCAAAGTGTCTATAGAGTTGCACATACCCTTTGAATGTTGCTAAGATATATATAAATGTGATTACTGAAAAAACTCACAAGAAAGCCATTAATGAATCATTCCATTTCACAAATTGCAATATGATAAAAGAGAAGAAATTCAAGAGGAAAGAATTCTCCCCAAAGTTCAAGCAACAAATTCATGTGATGTTGTGTAAAGCAAAATAGGCTTTTAGAAGCATAAATCAAAACCTTCACTCCAACACTTACAGCCACTGTGAGATTTTTATTAAGGTAAAAAATTATTTGCAAATTCATTACTTGTATGATGAATAGGATTAGAAAGAGAGGAAAGAGCTTCATGTGATAAGTGGAAGACATTGGTGAATATTTTGAACATTATTTTCTTAAGCCCTTCTATGAAGTATTTTCCCACATCATCATTAAACAGCATTTATGGGTTTATGAGTCTGCCTTCTACCCTATGGTATGATATTCTTAAAGGCAGGGACTGGTACAGATTCGTGTTTTGTATGCTAAGTGCTCAGCAGATGGCCTAGATACAGTAAATATTCAATAATATTTGATGAATAAAGGAATGGTGTTATTTAAAAACAAAATGGACATACACACACATATATGTACTTATATAATAGCAGCACCCATATAATTCCATATATGTATATAATTTCATATATATATTCTGTATATATGTATATACACACTTTTTTCATTTCTTCTTTTAATTTAAAGTCATTTTTCTTTTTGTTCTTAATTTCTTTTTTTTATTATTTTTTTTATTTCAGCTTATTATGGGGGTACAAAAATTCAGGTTATATATATATATTGCCCATGTCCCCCCCTCCACCTGAGTCTGAGCTTCAAGCGTGTCCATTCCCCAGACAGTGCGCATCGCATTCATCATGTAGGTATACACCCATCCCCTCCCCCACCCCCATCCCCCCGAGTCAGAACTTCAAGCGTGTCCATTCCTCAGACAGTGAGCATCGCACATTTTTATATATATAATGGGATATATATCATTATATGTAATATAGTATCATATAGCTATTGCTATTATGTGAATACATATATGTGCTCATACAAAAGTATGTTTTATATATATTTGTGTGTATATACACATACACATAGTCATTTTGATCTTTGTATTTTTCACATCATTTTTAATCTCAAATAAGCTTTAGTGAAAGTGAGTTGTAACAGTGAGAATAACTGATGTTAGTCTTGCTCTATGAGAATCACAGTCAAAAATGTAAATCTGATGCATAGCATATCAAACCTAATATAAATGATTTTTAAGGTCCCTGTTACTTTTCCTTACCTGTTCACAATCACAGGTAATTGAAAGTTATTAGAAACTGATCATAAAGCTGTACCTTCCCGACACCACAGGACCTCCAAGCAAGTAGTCAGCTAAAACCACTTTCTGATATAACCTGCACAATGACCCTGATGGCTGTGTGTCTCTTCCCTGTTTCTCTCAACCTGACAGTCCCAATGATAATTTACCTATGTCATCTTATGCAGTCTGTAGCTTGACTGAGGTCTTATTCTGATTCACAGGGGAGTGTTGAACAAAGTCTGTCTGGAATAATCTGTGGATGTATTGAGGAAATTTTATTCTCATTCATTCATTTATTTCCTCGTTCTCAGACATTATGCATCTGCAACTTTAAGGCTACTGCATTAAACACTGAGGGCACAAAGATGAATAAAGCACAATCCCTGTCTGACCGTGGCTGAGGTTTCCATAGTGACATTCTCTTAAACCCCAACTTGTACAGGATGTCTTCAGAGCTGGGTTGTACCTTTTCCAAAAAGAGGTATAATGATCTGAAGCTGAAGTGGTTTTGTTTAATAATTTTGACCATAAAAAATCCAGTTTGAAAAATGGACCAGAATACAAATATGTAACATTTAATAACAAAGAAAAAATAAATGCATACATACTTTAAAAGAAATATTTCATCCTTTGAAGAACACTCACAGTGGTCTGAGTTCAAAGGTGATGTGGGCATGCTTTTTACATGACTACACAGAACAGAATCTGTATTGACTAGAGCAAGTTTTATTTCCCTCATTTAAGCTAAGGCCAGAACTCCAAGGCTGAGGCTTGACATAGGTATACTATAAATGAAGTGTTAATGAGATGGAAATTCTCCAAGTTGCTTTTGAGTCTCACTCCATATCAATGTAGACCTGCCTAAAATATCTAAGAGCTGAGAATCCTTTTGGAATGATCCCAAACTTTTGAATCTGAAAACTGAGCTGGGAATTCCTTTGCAAACCGTCTTGTGGGTTATTTTGGCACTTTGGTTTATAATCCTAGCTGGACCCCATCTGAAGTTCTAAAGCCCATAAAATAAGAATGAATGATCAATGTAAATAAGCCAAATTTGAGAAACTTCAGACCCTGCTTGGCTGAATGTTTCTGTTAATCTATCCTGTCTATGCTAGGTTAGCTCCTTCTGGCTAGAACTGCCATTCTGCTATAACTCCTCTGCAAATAAGAAACTATCCTTTTTATCATACAGAGGATCTTTCTTTTCGAAGTCTGTGATGCATTGTAATATATTGAAATTAAATTGTCTAGATATGTTTTGTGGCTGAATACTGATAAAACTATGAGATAAACTGTATTATCCTTAATCACAGGTTACTTTTATTTGTAGATTTTAAGGGCAACTAAAATTTTTATTTGACAGGTTCCAATAGTTCCAGTTTGGCATACCTGCACACTTTTATTGTATCCTGGGATCAGACATAAATCAAGTGATTTCCCACAGACAAATAAAAGTGGTGGAGTAATATAGTTCCTGGAATTTAACACTTCACGGTCAGAAGGTCACATATGCTAAGTTGCTTATTTATACGCCTCTTAAAGTTTAAGTCTGTGGGCAGGAGACATGAAGCAATGTGACTTACTATATCAAGGAAGAATGTATTGTTCTTTTTTTTCATGCAGATAAAATTAGCAGTGTGGGAAGAGCAGATCATAGAAGAATGTCATCAGGAGCACAGCACTTGTCATGTTTTTGAAATGTGTTTGCTTTATAATTTTATTTTTTTATTACAATCATCAGTTTTAACAGTGAGATTTATTAAACATTTTTTAAAGTGTGGAAGAGAGAGTTAGTGTGCACCAATCGTCAACATGCTAGCTGACATCTCCCAGCCTAACCTTGCAGTTAGGTCGGGCAAATGTAGCCAGAATGGAGGTGATGCATGTCACTTCTGGGTTGAGGCAGCTAGGAACTCAGGTCCTCCTTCAGCCCTCTCTCTCTTGCTGACAAACATGACCTTACAGACCACATGTTCCAGATGGTGACTGTAAAATAGAGATAGGCATTTGACCCACATTTAACTATGACATGAGAAAAGACATGAATACTTTCACAACTTTCTATATAAAGGATTATAATGAGAACAAAGTTGGGTATAAACAAAGATTTACGAGATAACTACTTCATTTACGCCACACATATGTCTTTTTTATTTATTTATTTATTTATTATAGCTTATTATGGGGGTATAACCGTTCTGGTTAAGTATATTGCCCATGCCCCTCCCAACCCCCCGAGACCGAGCCTCAAGGGTGTCCATTCCCCCAACAGTGCACATCACACTCATCATGTAGG
>JAQIFY010002290.1:0-13458 GCA_028533085.1 Varecia variegata | reverse complement strand
TTTTTTTTTTTTTTAGAGATAAGGTCTTACTCTGTCTCCTAGGTTGAAGTTAGGCTGAAGTGCAGTGTCCCAATAATAGCTCACTGTACCCTTGAACTCCTGGGCCCAAGCAGTCTTCCTGCCTTGTTATCCCAAAGTGCTGGAATTACAGGAGTGAGCCACTATACCCACATGTCATTTTGAGTGACAACGTAAATATTGCAATATTGTTTTTGTATGAAGCTTCTGGCTGAATCTCAGTTGATATTTAGATATTAGTTCATGGACCCACCAAACTCAGATATATAAAAATATTTCTGATTTGATTTAAATAGAAAAAAAGATGTATAAAGACACTGGGAGGGAAGGCATGAGGTGCTTATCACCATAGGGAATATCTGCGGAAGTACTGATATATTGAAGTAATAAAGGTGAGGCAGACATGGGAAAAGTTGGGTATAAAAATTATGAGATCTCATTTTCACCTTTTACCTCTGTAAGGGAAGAATAATTCTCCCTTTACCCTTTTCAGTTCTCCTCTAAGAAAAGACAGATTAACAAGAGAAAAAAACAAACAAGTTTATGAATATGTGTACCTCATAGAGACATAGGAGATACTCAGAAAAAAATAAATAAATAACTCAAAAATGTAGCTTATACAGCATCCTCAAAAAAAGAATAATAAATTTTTGAGGAAGTGACAAGATAAAGGAAAAGGGCCTTGACTTTCTAGGGGTGGCAAATTCCGAGAGGGCGAGTATAATATGTGATAGATAAGAGCTAGTTCGTCAGGTTTGCTGTGTGTTTCCCTGTTGCCTTCTCTAGGCTGGTCATGGTCTGAGATCATCTCTGGCGATCAGCCTTTGTCCATTCTGATAGAAACAGGAGAATAGACATCTTTGTAAATTTATGTTCTGCTTTTAGGCAAATGGCAGGACAGAGAGATTTTTTGTGTGTCTCCATCTTCTCAGTTGCCTTCAGCTCAATGTAATTTTTATGCCAAAGTGGCATATTTGGGGTGGCATATCCTGCTGCCCTTCATCTACATGATGTTAAGGCCTGAAGAAAATAATTTTCCTTTTATTTGTGAGATATGGTTACAAGTTGAACCATTTTACTATGTTTAATAAAAGTTTGGGCTATAATTAACTTGCCCTCACAGCTTGAACTCCTGGTATTTTTATATTTTGCATCTAAAGATATTTCCAAATGAGAGAATTTCTGCACTGCTGATATGATTAAAGAATCTTTATCTTTCCTTTCTCCACCTCATTCCTTTCTTCTTGTATTTCATTGTTGATTTCTATGATACTTATGTGGATTTCTAGTCACCTTGTTTCTCACTTTGGGTCAATAGTAATTTTATCATTTTGTTCTTTTGGTCAAATTTTCTTTTTCCATTACAATTTTCAAAGTAAGAAACTATATTTTGCTGGGACCTTCATTCTCTTTATGTATCTTTAGGTTTTCTTTGGTATGTTAACCCTTAGCCCTTCTGTCTGACAGTTAACAACAGCAGAAAAAACCCTCTGACAGGTACAGAAGCCATCATTTCTAAAATATGATCATCCTGACAGTCCTGAGCTGTCCATTCTGCCACATCAATCTCTTATGTGGCTAAGTTGCACAGTTCTTGCCCAGACTGATCCCTATTTTATATCTATATATCTATATATTTATCTATATCTGCATATTTATATTTATATAGATATATACGTATAGATACATGCACACATATATGTATATATGTAACTATGCTTAGACATAAATACACATGTACATGTGTGTGTATATACTTATATCTGTGTCTTTATCTTTTTCATTCTCACTCTTTGGAATTTAGCTTTTCCCATATTAGTGAAAATTTTCATTGTATTTTTCTTTTATTCTACCAAGTTCTCTCTACTTTAACTTACTCATTAGCTGTTCTTTTATTTTTCATTGATTTTTCTGCCTTGTATCCCTTCAGTCTTGCCTCTGAATGACTGATGCATAATTGTTATAGCAACTTCATTTGCTTAATGGTATTTGAATCTTTTTCACTATTTCTCTTAACCAGTTTTGCTTAAAAGAACAGCCCCAAGTACAAACAGAGAGTTTCTCTAAATTTTGATGAGCAATATATGATAATGTTTGTTTGAACTTTGTCAATTTTAAGCACTAATTTGTTCCAGAGGAAAAGAGACCAACATTTAAACCTAAGATAACTGTCATTTAGGCACAAATTATATGATTTACATACAGATCAAAAGAACTAAAAAAGAAATTGTTGATTGTATATTTAAGAATGACTAACTATATTTATGCTTATTTTCAAAATAAAGTTTTTGTCTATAGTCATCTTTAGAATAGTACATAGAAATATTTTACTCTTGTTAAGCATTTGTGTATTTGGGGATGAAATTTACAAATATTTTCTTATTAAATTCTCACAAGTATCTAGAATGTTGACAAATTTATCTCCAATTTTCAAAGAAGGAAATTAAGCTTCAGAGAAAACAGATATTTGACAAAATTACTGAGTAAATCAGTGTGGGTACTGGAACTCTGTCTAGTTCTATGTGAATGCTGAAAGTTTATGTTATAAGCATCATATATATATCTATGTAAAATATAGTCTTGAGAGTTATTTAATATAAAATGCCAAAAATTTATTTCAAATGTTCCATTATAGTTTCTAGATAAATGAATGCCACTGATAACCTTAAAATATGATTATTATTTATAGCATTTACCCTGTATTTTGCACAAAGTGAGGGTAGTTTTCCTTGATATGTATATTCATCCAATGTGCAAAAATTAATGATGTAATTATAAATGGTTTTTATGTGTTTAATACCTATTGTTTTCATTGTCCCAAATTTAATTGACTTTTTATGATATTTAAGGTTCTTATTTTTCCTTTCTTTTATTATTGGTTTCATATAAATAGAACATGTTCTCTGTTAATGTAAGAAATTTATATTCAATATTCTTAAAGTAGTGTAAACACTTTATTTGGATAACTGTTGAGGGATATATTTTTCTCTCAACAAATCAAACAGATTCTGAATTTCTTTTTTAAATTCATTTTTGTTTTATGAGAAACAGGAATAATTTTAAAAGATAATTTTAAAATTGTACTTATTTTGTACTTATGAAAATGTACAGTGATATAAACAATAAGCAATTTACATTGAAAATAATATAAATAGAAAGATTTGGAATGTATATATTTAATATACTAAAATAAGTTTTTATAAAGTTTAATCTCAAGTAGTTTAACTGATGAATTTCCAAGTATATTATTTCATTCAAATAATTGCTACTTATTTCTCTGTCATTTTTATAAAACTCTGCATAAATAATATCTCTTTTCATAAATTTAATGGAACATTTTCACACAAAGGATTTCAAAATCTGTTATGAACTATAATTCAAAAATTAAATCAATTAAGCTGATAATTTAATAACAGGACCAAAATAGAAAATCTTGAATAATGAAAACTTTAACATGGGAAATAAAACAGAATTTTGAGAACTTGGGAGTCATAGTGATCACCTTGGTCAAGCTACTCACTAGACATGTGACCTTCAATAACTTTCTTATCCTAACAGTACCCTAATTTACTTATCTATCTGTCAGGTGGGATAATAATATTTTACTCAGAACATATTGGGAGTATTAAATAAGATAAAAGACAGCTCTTAGAAAAATGGCCCTAACTGTGTATTAATAAAATATGTGATTTTCTAACAATTTATTAAGTTGATATTATTTGAGAAATACAGAGACCAAAAATATATAGAGAGGACCTTGAACTCAAAATCATTATTAACTACGTCATGTAGACATTTGCTACTTTTTTATGTAATCAATCAACCAGTCACTATTATTGAGAAACATCTTTGTGCTGGGCTGAGGGTAAGCTGTTGAAATATAAAGACAAAAAGAAGCACGCAACCTAGGCCAGGCATGGTGGCTCACGCCTGTAATCCTAGCACTCTGAGAGGCCAAGGCAAGAGGATCCCTTGAGCTCAGGAGTTTGAGACCAGCCTGCGCAAGACGAGACCCCATCCTTACTAAAATAGAAAGAAATTAGCCCCATGACTAAAAATGAAACAAAAAATTAGTTGGGTATGGTGGTGAGTGCCTGTAGTCCCAGCTGCTCGGGAGGCTGAAGCAGGAAGATCTCTTGAGCCCAGGAGTTTGAGGTTGCTGTGAGCTAGGCTGATGCTGATGCCATGGCACTCTACACTCTAGCTGGGCAACAGACTCTGTCTCAAAAAAAAAAAACCACAACCTTGATATTCTTACAACTTGACATAGTTAACTTTCCTTGACTTCAGTTTTTGTTTTTCCATAAAACAACAGTTCCCATAAGCCTCTGTGTTCCAAAGACCCATGTTGTCCAAGCAACAACAATAATGAGGAACACTGAACACATGCAGACTGGGCAAACTGCAAGGCCCAGATTCCAGCAGAACAGTTACTATGCATCCCAGTATGTGATGGATCAGACTCATCAGTTTGAAATGTGGCTCTAACCTCCACTACTTGTATACTCTTGGGAAAGTTATTTCTCTTTAATCTTCAGGTAATAATAGTTATCCTACTTGACAGGATTGCTGTAAAGATGAAAAGAAACAATGTTTGCAATGGGCTTGGCACTATGAATGAAAAATAGAAAGCACTCTGTAAGTGATAGCTATGATGATCATGATGACCACTACAATGACAGTGACGATGATGTTTTCGAGAAACATGGATCTAGTGTTGCCATAGTTTTATATTTTTAAGGGCAATTTATTAGGATGATTACTTTTATATGAAATCTCCTCACTCTTAACATTGACCACAAATACTATAAGTGAGAAAGAAAAAAAAATCCTGCTCTGACCAATGGTCTACCAGTTTGTGACTTGTTCCTTTGTTGTGGTAACCCTTTAGCTCAAATACTCAGTCTTCATATGGTACTCACCTGAAATGAAAAAATGTACATATATATATATATATATGTCTGGGGAATGGACACGCTTGAAGCTCAGACTCGGGGGGATGGGAGGGGCATGGGCAATATATTTAACCAGAACTTTTGTACCCCCATAATAAGCTGAAATAAAAAATATATATATATATATATATCATTGTGGAAACTAATCAAGTAATCCAGGAAATCCGATTAAAAGGACTCTAGATCCTTGGAAAGAATGAGAAAATCACACTCACACTTTCTTCAAATGACCTAGAGATTTATTCAAATATTTGTCCAGTTCCAATAACATAGACTGAGAATAGAAAACAGACAGTATACATATATATACCTGTCGTTGATAGCTGGCCTAGGTCATTTGGGTACTGCCCTCACCTTTTGATGATTCAGTGATGTTTTGCGACAAGTTTAGCCAAGACACAGTGACCCTAGTTGAACAAATCATTCTGTAAGGTTTTAATATTGCTTAATAAATATTTCCATTGTCTAAAATTAAGGGCATGACTTGGTGTTTTTAATTTTCCTGTATACTACTTTGTCTTATCTAAATATTTAGATATTATTCTTCTTTTTGGTAACATACCTGTACTTGAATATTCTTTAAGTACATTTGGCATTATTACCCTATAGGGTAAATTTGTTAATAACTAGTTCAGCCTATAGTATAATTATAAATAAGGCATATTGCATAGAAAAATCATATTTAAGTATCTTCCCCCATTAAAATAATTTCAACTAGAATGCCAATAATGCTAAACTGAGATAGATTGAAATTTAAATCCATTCAGAGCCAGTGTTTTTTCTTGTGTTTTCTTTAATTGGATTCATGGCAGATAATCATCAGTTTGGAGGATTTAGGATGAATTTTAATTCCTTATGATGAAATTGTTAAAATTAAAGCATTATTGCATAGCACTTAATGTTATAATAGTAAGAGTTAATGAACTGTAGGAAAAATACTAAAGTAAAATCACGCCATTCAACACAAGACTTTGAAAGAAATGAATTTTGGTTGGAAAAATAAGGGTGCATTTGACAATAACACAAATAGGTTGAAAATGTAAATAGATTTTTCATTATAAACCATACTGGCTTAGTTTCTGTGTGTGTGTGTGTGTGTGTGTGTGTGTGTGTGTAATAATATAATTTTTACTAGGTTATTTCACAGTGCTTCCAAGTTTTCAAAGCCAATTCACATGTATCATATATTTGTTATAGCAAATGCACACATGGACATTCATGTCATTTTACAGATGATTAATCTAAAGCTCAGAAAACACTGGCTGATGTTTGTGCATATATTTAATTGTGTTTCTGCTATCTTCTTTCTAGTTCATTCCTATTTGTGTCACACAATATTTTCACTACATTTATTTCTACAGCAATTGGCATATAGAGCACATAGGAATATATGTACACATATAAATAAATACACATATGATATATAAATATATAGTATATTTATATTATACACACTTATATGTGTATCTATTTACCTATCTATGGAGAGAGAGATTTATAGTTGCAGATGAGGCAGAGTACAAATATTTATGTTCTCATATTGAGCTAGTCATTATCTGCCACAAAATAGGTTCTCAATAAATAAACAGAAATCTACATATCTACATAAATAAATGAATAATTTAAAATTAATATCTGTATCCATAGCATAGCAGTTATAAGAATTGATTTCTTTTATGTTAATTTACTCAATATTTTTGCCTTAACACTAATCAATCAATACACATGCAAGTTTAAATGAGAGAGGTATCACTGATCGAGATTTTTTTTAAAGTAGCATAGCACTAAGTATTTATAATAGTAACTTTTAATGAACTGTAGGAAAAAATACTAAAGTAAAACAACTCCCTTCAACACAGCAAAACATTGAGAGAGATGGATTTTGGATCGAAAAACGGGAGTGCATTTGGCAATAACAAAGGAAGGTTTAGACTTACATTTGGAGGTACAGTTTGTAGAGAAATACATGGTAATATATTTAAGGAAGGACGATGTTTGAGTGAAGCCAAACAGATAGAAAAGTTTAAGATTTATTTGAAGGAAAGTTAACAAAAGTCAGTATGGAAGCAGTGAGTGATGTAGGGCCGGCTCAAGCGCAGTTTTGGAGGGTCATTAATCCAAGTTAAAAAGCCTAGACTTTATTGCACCCACAATAAGAATCATTAGAGAGGAAATGGGAACTTGAAGGCAGCCTTTAAGCAGGCTGCCCTGTGCAGAGTGCATTAAGTGGTAGAAATTCCCACTTGTAACTCTAGCAAGCAAGCTATTACAGAAGTGATTGGTGGAAAACAAGCCAGCCTGGGGAACTTGAAATATGTGTGTGCATGTTCGTCCCCTTATGTGCATGTATGTTCATTACCAATTTAGTAATTTTCCAAAGTCACAGTATTTCCTAAACGTTAAGCTGACTAATCACCAGTAAGCATGTTACTATATCTTTTTTGCCAGTTTCATGAGTTTGTGACTTGTGTTTGGCAAAAATTTGAACCCTAAATATATTATAGATACAGCTGATGAAACTTAGCATCATGGAGTGACTTTATGCATGAGGGCATAATTTTTTTCTAAGTTCTAATGACATAATTTTTAATTAAGAAAAAATGGTTTGACCTCACACCTAGGAGGTGAAAGTTAGCTCTGGATGAATAAGCAAGTAACACGTCTTTACATCTACGCATCTGGTGAGAAAGGACATGAGTTTTATGCTCAAAGAGATTGAGTTTGAGTACAACCTTGGAACAAGTTACTTAACCTTGCTAAGAGATGGTTTCTTCATCATCACTCTGTATGATGATAAAATTGTTATAGTGACAATACATGTGTAAGTTTTTCAGAATGTGTGGAACATAGTAAATGTGCAGTTGGAAAGAAGCAACATTGTTAGGTTTCTATATCTTATTTAAGATATTATCATCAATAACCCAAATGATATGTCTATAAATTCTTAAGTTCTAGTTATTAATAAAAGTGGCTCCAGGCTCAAATACAGCCAGAGATAGCTGATGTAGTTCCAGGTATTTCTGCAAGTTCCTGGGAGGTATTCATAACCTTGTGGATTCCTCGTTGGAAAAGTTCCTCTAAGGAAAGAATATAACATACATGAAATATGAATACTGTCTAAATCTGTGACATATAGCAAAAAGAAGAACTAGTTTAGTAGAGCTAGAGCCTAAGGAAATGAAAAGGTGATAGATACCTGGTGAGCAAATCACAGCGACTCTTATATGCCACATAAGGAATTTGTATTTTATACTGTGTATACTGAGGAACAATTGAGTATAGGGAAGGGAAAGAAAAAGAATAGCAGCTGAAAGTTATTATTATTATAAACTTTGGAAGAAGATGTGAACAATAAAAAAACATATTCAAGGAAGGAGAAGCAATAAGTGTAAATATATCAGAGGGGGAATAATATAGGGGTCCATGATTATCCTCAGGATTCTAGATTGAGCTTTAACAACAATAATTATGATGTATTGAAAAGTAATTTTATTCAACGACCTGAACCATATGTCTTATAGTAATTATGTCTTTAACAGTTAAGTAGAACCAATATCAACTTAAGCTTCATCTTCCCTTGAATGCCTCAAAGACATTCCAAGCCCAACATGTTAATCGGTATTAATTGTAGTTTCTTCCCCTCAACACTACTGGGCCATCAATAGCTTATACAATGCTTTTTCATATGTTAATAAGCGATGGACTGTCTGAAAGGGGCAGTCTACAGACAGCTGTCTCAGGGAGCAGATCAGGAGCTGGATTCCAGTGCCCACTCAACTGCTTGTCCCAGCACTTCTGTGTAGTACACAAACTTCACAATCATACCTAGTAGCCTTGTGACTTCTTCACCTGAGGAAATGGTACCAAAAAACTACTTCATTGGTCAAGGCAGAAATCTAAGATTCATTTTGATCTTTCTGTCTTCTTCTTTCTACTCCTCATTCTATAAGTCATCAAGGTCAATGGATTTTTTTCTGTGCAAAGTATTTCTGAATGTTCACTTTTCCATCTTCATCACCATGTTCCTAGTTCAAACAACTGTTGTTTACATTGCAGCTGGCCTCTTCCTCCTCCTGGTCTCTCTGCTTCTGCATTCCCCCATGTCCCAGTGGAGAATAACAATGCTAACTTA
Source organism: Varecia variegata (assembly GCA_028533085.1). Lineage (NCBI taxonomy): Eukaryota > Metazoa > Chordata > Mammalia > Primates > Lemuridae > Varecia > Varecia variegata. The sequence continues at coordinate 4,353 of JAQIFY010002290.1, read as the reverse complement.
AAATAAATACAGAATGAGAAATAGATATGCATAAATCTATATGAAGGTTACTATTTATAATAAACAGGGAACAACTGAAATATAAACAAGGTTGATGTCTCATTAGATGAAGTCTAACATAATTTCACCCAGAAAGGGTACAAATTATAAGCAAGGTATATAAAATAGTCATCTTTATTAGCATATTAATTTAAAAAATAAATTTTAAAAGTGCTCTAGGGATTTCTAAAAGCTTTTTCAAAAGTAAAAAAACAAAATGAACTGTTAAATTGTGGAAATTATTTGAAGGAATGGAAGGTAAAGGCTAAATATTGTAATGAAATGTATACACTCTGATTTGCTCTGAATTGTTTCACAAATTGTTATCCAAATTTTAGAAATCGCTACAAAATAATATAAGTAGAGGTTTGAAATTTGCATGCTCTAGCAAACCTCTTTTAGATGATTTAACCTACAAAAATATGTAAAAAGAAGAGAAACATGGATAAATAGATGAAATACAGTATCATCTATTTTTTTAAAAAAGTTAAAATGATATTCATCAATGGTGTTATGGCTATACATGCTCTGTTACATCAACATTATAAATAGGAAATATACAAAGAAATTTGAATTAACATCTACAACGTAATGTTAAATGAAATATAGAAACCAAAAAATACAGAAAAATATACAAATAATTACTTAAGTTTTAAGATATAGAGTTTTGAAAGACAGAACAAATAAATTTGAAATATGGTGGTACGATTTTGTTGATTTTATTAAAAATCATTGTCATGTTTATTTACCTTTCTATTAATTGCAATTGTCTTGAAAAATTGTTATATTAAAAGATAAATATTTGTTCCATTGTATTGTTTATTAGTAAAGTTTTAAAATATGTGGAACAATTTATAGTTTCATCAATCTGAACACAAAGCTGGCATTTTTTAAGATTGGGAAATAATTGTTTTCTTTTTATATGTCATATGTGATCTCTGTCATCAAAAATTGGGCTCAAATACTCACAAATAATTCTCAGAATAAGTTTGTTTTCCTCATTTATCAGAAATTCATTTTGCAGAGTTTCAAATCTAAGGTTATATTGTAAGATAAATTTATTCTGCAAAATTGAACTTTTCTTACTTACAGAATATGATGTTTTATATTCCCATTCTATGTTCCTTTAATGACTAGTTACATATATATACACATATATACACACTCTCATACACACACATATGTGTGTATATATATATATTCATCAAAGTATCTTTTATAGAGCAAACTAAAATATTTAAGAATGTCTCATATATCTATAGTATATTTATTTTGTTATAATTATACCCAATTTCTTAAAATAAAATTCAATGATTTATCTAAATATGGGCTAGCTATATAAAAGACAGTACTTTAAAAAAGGAAAGAAAAGAATTAACTCAGAAAGGAAGAAAACAGCACCCTATAAATAAAGGAAAAAAGATTCCATCCCTATCAATAGTGATAACATACACATGAAATGTCATTTTGGGTTTTTTATATTGTTGAACATGTAAAAGACTCTTAATTCACAGCAGCTAAATGGAAGTGGATGCTGTTGCTATGACTCCTATTTGAAATTTTTTTAGTTCAGATCACCCGTATCTTTTAAAATGCGTTCCATACCTGTTTCTCATCCATAAATTCTATTTGTAGAATTTATTCCTTAAAAATATTTGCATATTCCACTAATGAGTGGATATGTATACATTTTCTTTTTACACTATTGTTGACACAGAATTGGCAACATTTAAATGTCTATGGTTTGGGGACTTAAGAAATAAATGAAATAGTGTATTTTTAAAAATATATATATATAATATTCCCAATTAACATAAAGCAAGACTAAACTACAGCAACAACAAATTTTACAAAGTAGAAAACTTTTCTAAGTCCATAAACTTCTCAAACTACCACTCTATCTCTATGCTATGATCAGAGCCAAGCCTCTGAAAGGAATCATCTGTACACATGATTCCCTCTTTCTCCTCTTCAATTCAATCTTTTCCCCATTATAAATTCTTTTTATAAAAATTATTGTACTGTAATTGCGTTATATTTGGCACATATAAGTTTACATGCAGCAGACACATATTTTAAGCATAGTAATAAAACAAATAGCTGTAATTTCCCACCTAACCCATAAGTGTTATCAATAACTTATATTATATATAAATGTATCTCTACAAACTCAATTACACAAGACCAAGATTTAACCTGTCAATTTAATCATTCATATATCATTTGATGAAAACAAAAATTCATTATATTTTTAAAGGAGAGCTTAATGTGTTCATAATTATTGTGTTTATTGATATATTTTGTATATTTTTCTACATTGTGCATCATCTTATTTTGTTTTGAAATGTTTGTTTTCCTTTATCTTGAATTTTTGTTTTTCTATTTTTTGGTAATTAATTTGTTTAATTATGTTTGGTTTTCTTTTTACTCATTCATACTTGCCTTTAGATCCTATATTAGAACTTACGCCATTGCCTTTATTGGCCTTAACATTTCACCATGAAAAAGAAAGAATTCTGGAACTGGGAATACTGCAACTCTCTTTCTCACTTAAATAGTTTTACTGTGCTTGATTATCTTTAAATGAGATTCCAGTGACTTATCTGAATATTTTGAAGTTCTTTTAGCTGAAATATTGGAAGCTGAATTCCATAAAGAATTTGCTTCTCTTTCTGCTTCTTCCACTAGCCAGCTGGCACCAGCATCCTGCAACAAACTAAGCCTCTCATCCTTCAGGGCTCTGCTCAGTTTAAAGTTCTTGGATTCAGCTTCATCTTCTCTCTCCTTTTGTTATCTACATCATCCTCAGGACAAGCTTGCCTACCTCGGCTTCATGCTTTTCTTGTTCCAGCCCATAAGTTTTCTCTGGAAGAAGCACTGTTAGAGACCTCCCTTACTTATGAGATAAGTGATTCTTCAAAGAATGTGCTTTATGCAGGATGTATTTTTCTGTATTGAGCAAGTCCCTCCACACCTAGTCAACCTTTATGTGGAAGCAGAGCTCCTCATATCCTCTTTAAAAGGCTCTAATTCTGTTTCTACCATAAGAATTCTTAGTGAATAAAATATGGCCAAATCCAGTGAACACATAGTAGTCCTTATCTTCTTTGACCTCCCGGCAATATTCATTATTGTTATCAAGCCCTCTTTTTTTGAACACACATTTCTAGAATTCTAAGATACTGCACTCTTCAAAGTTTTCTTCTTTATAGCTTGTTTCTTTTTAATCTTCTTTGCTATCCTTATCACTTTGAATTTAAATAATGAAAGGCCGTAGGGTGTGGTTCCAAAACCCTTCTTGTCTCAATATACTTCTCCTTCAACATGAAATAATTTATTACCATGTCTTTAAAAATCCAACTATGTATCAATGTCTTCCAGATATTTAATGGTACTTCATCTCTCTTCTCACATCAAACTTGTACATACAGTGATTTAAAACAACTCATATGTGTTATTGATTACTCAAACATGTTGTCTGATCTAAACTCTTAGCCTTCTTGTCAAAATATGTTCCTTGTCCGGGTTTCCTTATCTTACTACATTTTATTGTCGTTTATTCTACAACTTAAACCAGATCTTTAGAAATCATCTATAATACCTTCCACTCCCCTGTTCACACTATTATCATCATGTCATTTCTTATATCTAAATTATTTTTTCCTGACTGTTCCAATTTCTTTTAACCCCGATACTTTTAATTCCAGAATTTCTCATTTCCACTCTTACTCCCTCCTATCCATTTTCCTGATTAAGAAGTATTATGTTCTGTAAGTCATTCAATAGCTTCTTAGAACATCCACAATGAAGTTAAGCCCCTTTTCTTACTGTACATGACTCTGAATGACATTTCCTTTAACTAGCTTTCCAGCAATAGCTAATGCTCCTATCGCTTCTTTCGTGATGCCTCACCCACGCTGGTGTTAAGTCTAAGTTAGCTTTCACATGATGATTCTGCATAACAAACAACCTCCAAATATCTCTGGTTTAAAACAACAATAGTTTTTTTTCATACACGAGGTTCTCTGTAAACTATAGCAGCACTGCTACAGTCTGCAGGGCATCTTATAATTCGACTACCCTTGCTATAAAGGCAGTCCTCTCTGGTGTATGATGTTCCTGTGACATACCTTTTCACACGCATCAGTTCTTAAAAAATAGAAAAATATGACAATGTCAAGAATTAGTAAAAGTGTAGGCCCAAGATAACTTTTATACACTATTGGTGGATATATTAATAAATTGGTCCAACCAATGACACCTAAGTTCCATGAAACCAAGGCATTTTGCCCTTTTTTTTATAGCTGTCTAAAA
>JAQIFY010002289.1:0-13458 GCA_028533085.1 Varecia variegata | reverse complement strand
TAGCTTTCAGCTCATCATTATCTACCTTGCTCTCAGGTCACCCATGTGGCTCATTTTCAAGATTAAAATCACCAGAACAGAACTTCTCAAACCATCGGCGTACTGTGCATTCATTAGCCACATCCTTCCCAAACACTTAGTTGATATTTCAAGTTGTCTGCACTGCATTGGTTCCACGACGGAACTCATATTCAAAAATAACACAAATTTTTGCCTTATCCATGGTTTTACAAAAAAATTGCTCTTAAAAAAATGTAAAAGACAATCACAAGCGAAACTGTTAATTTGAAATGATAATAAACATAAACCTTCATAATAAACATAAATCAAGAAGTGTCAAAGTTAAATGTCAGAGATATCAACTGTCAAATTTAGTACTTAACAAAATTGGACATTTCATACATAATAACCTAACATTTTTTTTGGTCTCAGGATACTTTTTCACTTTCAAGAATTGAGAATCCTCAAAACCTATTATTTATGTAGATTTTATCTGTTAATATTTACTGTGTAAGAAATTAAAACTGAGAATTTTATAAAGTGCAAGAATAGCAAGTATACATTCTATTAGCTATCACAGTGGTGATATCATCATAAAGTCATATGGCCCCTGGGAAACTACTTTATATTCCTGTGAGAGAATAAAAATGAAAAAGGAAAATAAGTTGATATTTACAAAAGACTTAAAAATAACACCTGATAAATATATGAATGTCAAATAAATAAAAATAGTATGATTTTGCTATCTTGTATTTATTTTCTGAATATCACTACTGTATAGTGTTTAAAATTATCAGATGGGAGATGATTTACAATAACATGCCTTCTGAAGAAGATACTTAATAGTATTAAGTAGGAAGTGTTACAGCATACATATTTCTGCATAATGAAGAATTCTCTCCAACATCAATTTAATCAGAATGTGACTTTTCTCACCAAAAAGCAAATCAGTTAAAAATCCCTGCATTTGAAAGGCAAAACACAAAGGCAGCGGAGTGAGAAAACACCTAGACATTGCACAAAGCCACAGCATGATACAAATAAAGAAATAAGCTTTTCTTTATAATAATTGTTTAGCAGCCTGCATTTCGCAGATTATGTGGAGGTATACAAAGCCTATTGGTTTCCAACTAACATCTATCATTCCATTCTCTTTAACTATAAAACCGTGGTTTAACTCCCCGCATTATTAAACCATGGCAATGTTCTCTTTTTTTAATTTCCTGCTGCTCGGGATTGGAGTGAGGGCTAGAGCTCCAAAAGAGGTAACCTGAAGCATGGAAGCCAGAAGCTGAGGATGACAGAGCATGACGGAAGCTTGTATTTCTAATGAAAATGAGCCACCACACAATGCTGATTGACTTCCTCCCTACCTTTTACATGAAAAAGAAAGACAGTTCAATCTTGCTTAAGCCACTGTTACTTTGCGATGTCCCATAGTCACTTAAGTGCAGCCAACTTAATCCTAAATAATACAAAACTGACAATAAATGTTTTTAAATTAAACTAAAAAAATCATGAATGTAAAGGCTGGTAATTTTTTTAAAAAAAGAAAAAACCAAACATATAAAAAGAAGGATCAGTAAATTCTAGATATCAAAGAAGTGAAACTCAGTGTAGGACAAAAAAATTCCATGAAAATATTTGACTACAGGTTTTCAATCATTTCAATTGAGATGAATTGGAAATTAATAGCAAAACCATACTATATGTCATTTGGAGTGAAGTATAAACAGCTATGCTTCATATTACCATAGATCACATGTATTTGTCATTCCATAATGCATTTTTAATTAGCCTAAATTAAAATTTTTGGTGTCTCCATAAAGATTAATTCCTTACAGAGACAACTTTTTGTGATGTTTCAAATAAGATTTGAAACAAATAAAATAACATATTAATAACGGTCAATTCTAGTTAGTAGGTACAGGATGGTTTATGATGGGGTTTTTTGCTTATTTGTTTTATTGTTGTTACTTTCCCCATATTTAACAAGTTATTTTTTCAAAATTAAAAAATGTAAGACCTTCCCTAAATTTTCACAAGCATAGAAATGTTGAATGTTTGGACACTTACAGTAAAGTAATACTCAACGTGAACCAAGAGTTAGACTCAACTCTGAGAATATTACTTAATCAAGGATTTTTCCTGTCTTGGTATATTATATCTTTAATAACTCTAAGTTACATTAATAAAAAATAACTCAAATCACCCTTCTTTCCACTCATTATAAATCCTCTCTTTGATCAAGGCCCCCCGTATCACAAAATTATACAATAGGAATGGAAGGAAATTAGATCATTCCTAGGATTGTGTGGCTTTAATTCATGTAGGCTTTAGCTCTGTGAATCAATTTAATTATAGATTACACAGCAATAAGTGTATTACCTTATGCTGCTCTTCTATTTTGTTATTTCTAAAGGCAGCTTTCAAAGCTCTTTAAGTTTTTAAAGTGGAAGAACAATGGTTGAAATTTAAAAAAAAACAAAAACTCTTGGTTTTTATTTGTATTTTCCCAATGAATTATGGAGAAAGCTGGAGAAGAATATTTGAGAAAAAAATACAGTCTAATACTGTCAGAAAGTAAACTTCAACCTATGGGTATATATTAACAGGTACAGAGGCATAATGTTGCTGTTTATATCTTTCTTCAGTCGTCTTAAACTTCCCCATCATTTAGGTTTTTTATGTGAAAGATCCAGGCAATAATACAAGCTATCTCTCTCTTGCCCCAGCTAAAGGATGCTTGATGAAAGTGCACAGAGTATGTTTCCCTGATGATTAGAGATGTTGAGCATTTTTCAACAAATGTTGGCATGGAGGCAGAGAGATAGGAATACTCATACACTGCTGGTGGGACTGCAAACTACTAGTGCAACCTCTACAGAAAGGAGTATGGTGATACCTCAAAGAACTAAAAGTAGAGCTACCATTTGATCCAGCAATCCCACTACTGGGGTATCTATCCAAAGGAAAAAAAGTCATTCTATAAAAAAGCCATCTGCACTCGAATGTTTATAGCAGCACAATTCACAGTTGCAACGATGTGGAAACAACCCAAGTGCCCACCAATACATGATTGGATCAATAAAATGTGGTATATGTAGACCATGGTGTACTACTCAGTCATAAAAAAGAGACAAACTATCTACTGTACTATCCTGGATAGAGCTGGAGCCTATTCTTCTAAGTGAAGTATCACAAGAAGGGAAAAACAAACACCACATGTACACGCCATTAAATTGGTACTAACTAATCAACACTAACGTGCATGTATGGGAAGTAACATTCATAAGGTGTCAGGCAGGTGGTAGGGGGTAGGAAGGGATGGGTAAATCCACACTTAATGGATGCGGTGTGCACTGTCTGGGGGATGGGCATGCTTGTCAGCCCAGTTTATGTAACCAAACTGTTTGTACCCCCTTAATACTCTGAAAAAAATAATACAATTTTTTTAAGAAAGAAAGTACATAGGGAATGTTTGAGCTGTGTTCATAGACATTTGCACTGAGCAGAAATCTTAACCAATTTTATAAAAACAGCTTTTACAGAAAGTGGCATAAAAAGAAACATTTTATTGGGTAGGCTTTGAGTAAATTAACTCCTAAAAGAAGCTTTTCAAAAGTATTTAATCATGAAATTTTAAAAGCTCTAAGATTTACAATAACCCACAATTGTTCATCTGAGATGTTGGTTCATGAAGAGTTTTGCTTTGAGAACACATGCAGAGGGAAAGATGCCCAGAGTAGAATTGATGTTGTTACTAGCAAAGAGCAAGGTCATGTCATATAAACAAAGAAAGGCATAAAATGTTCTCTGAGAGAACATTTTTTAAGCATGATTTAAAATGTTTTGGGAAAATGTATGTCATGATATTATAAAATTGCCAATATTGAAGAAATCCTCACAGTTTCTTTTTTAGTCAATCTCCCCAAACTATGATTGTTTAAGTATACAAAAAGGACAGTGAAGAAAACTAATTTTATGAGAAATGGCTATAAAACATCTAAAATATTAAGGGGGCTGAATCTAATATTACAATCATACTATTTATTTTAAAGATGAGTAGACTACAGCTTACAGGCATTAGGCAATATTTCCTTGGTCACACCTCAATTAATTTGAACATAAGTTTCTGCGGATTCAAAGATTGTTCCTTCTATTACACCATACATTGAGCATATGGCCCTTGCCCTCGAGAAGCAGCAGTATCCCCTGGGGGAAAGAAAGCACCATGTACATACACAATGTGATGGACAGCATAATATGTGTGCAAATCTAATAAAATATAGCCATAGACAGGGAGGGGTAGAATAACAAGCTACTGGGGTGGAAGTATAAGTCTAGAAAGACATAAAGTGGAGATAGCATCTGAGTAGCATCTTAAAGGACAAATTGGGAAAGGCGAAAATGAAAGGCATAGCAGGTCAATATGACACCATGAATGAACAGAGGTACAACATAATAAATGATATTTACATAGTAGTTTCCTTATGCCAATCACTGTCCTAAGTGCTTTACATCTATTGACTCATTCATTTAGTTCTCACTATAACCCTATGAGATAGGTACTATAATTATCCCCTTTATAAAACAGAAGAAACTGAGGCACAGAAGGGTTAAGTAACTTGACTCAGGTCACACAGCTGGTAATAAGCAGAGCCAGGATTTAAACTTTAGGTGTCTGGCTCTAAAGTCTGAACTTTTTACTCTTCCCAAGTAGCAAACAAATGATTTCTTAGGACTGACAAATAGTCAGGGTTTGGTGGCATGTTCAATGAATGAATGGATGAAAAAACTAAAAAGGTAAATTAAGGCTATAGAATAGGAGCCTTGAATGTCAGTCTAAGAAGTTTAGATTTCATTCTGTAAGCGGTGCAGTTCCTTCAGAGAAAGGTAGTACCACCTTCAGAGTTGTGTTTAATAAAGATTTCTTGGATAGTTCTATGAAAAATGGACTACAAGCAGAATAATGGAGGCAGAAGTTTCAGAAATATCTTTGGAAATTTTCTTTGATAGCTCAATGAGCAATAGAGTTTCAGCAGCCAATCTCAGTTGGAAAGACAAGATGGTATAAAACAAGAGTCATCATATTCAAGACTTCTGAAGTTGCATGTCCCTTTAGGATCTGGAAAAGTGCTCAGTAAAAGAAAATAACCTTGTCAGAATTTTCCACAGCATCTTACTTTTATAGATGTAGATCCAATTCTAGATCTATTGTCATTTCATTAGAGGTTGTTAGAAAGAAAGCCAAACAAAATAATATCCACTAGTAAAATTGAAAAAGGACTTACCTCTAATAGCATAGTTTATTTTTCTCATGAGAAAGAGCATGGGTATACTAATATTACTTAATGATCATTATAGGCACAAAATGAACTAATAATGGAAAGTGGTTAGCACAGTGCCTGACTTATGGCAGACCCTTAAAAACTAGTACCTGCCATATTATCACTATTTTACTAGAGCTTCACCCACTTCCTGTTTCTTCAGCCCTATTTCCTCCCTAAAGGAGTGCTGTGGTGCTCACCAGGCACTGCAGAGGAGGCTGTAACTCAGGAGACTTAAAGTCACTATGCACATTGTATTCCTTCCCATATTCTTTAAGTGCTTCAGGTGTTTGTGTTGCCTCTTCTACTAGAAAATAAGGAAGTTGATATCCATATGACCTAGCGTATCTTAGGTACTGAATAAATACAAAGTACCTTCCCAGCCAGATAAACAAATGTGCTTACCTTCCTCCATTCACCTGTCAAGTAAACAGGAAGAAGAAAAGGAGAAAGAAATGAATGGGAATCTGGAAAAGCAAATTTATTTCAAAAAGAGAATAAGTATTATAACATCTAGCCAGCTACACTGATCAGCATAAGAACAGAATGCAATCCTAGGCAGTATTTTTTTTAGAAGAAAGTCCAAATCAGTTTTTTACAAAAATAAGACATTATTTGAATAGGAAAAAATGGGAATACGTGTGTGTGTGTGTGTGTGTGTGTGTGTGTGTGTGTTTGGGGGGGGAGCATCTAGGATTCATCCATCACATAAAAAAGGAGACATTCTTATTATAAATGCCCTTGGGAAAAATCAGATATAATGAATTACCCTCAAAGAATCCTATACCTGGGCCACTATTGAAATTTTCAGAAAAGTATAAGATGTAATATACATAATTATTGTGGAAGGGATTGAAAGAACATCATTTCATGAGGATAGTTTACCCAATTCTATGGATAACAACTAGCAAAAATAATTTGAATAACCTGTCAACAATCTATATTTATAACATCTATATTTATATAACAATCTATATTTATAACAATCTATATTTTTCTAGAATGCTTTCGCACTATGAAAAGTCTATTCAAGAATCCTATTCTGCCTGAGAATCTAGTCATATTTAGTTATCAAGGAGAGCAACCCACTGTAATTCAATAATATTGGAAATGTGTAACCCCAAATATCAAGTTGATTAATTATTAAGGAAAAATTCTAAAGTTAAAATAAAAGAAGTAGAGTGGTATAATTTTTCAAAAGACCAGCATAATTGCTTCTTGTATTATGTATTGAATTCCTTACAGCCAGCTTCTATTTGTTTTACATTTCCCCAATTATAATAACTGATCGAGGTGTTTATCTGAGTCTCTCTTTCTTAAATTCTGTTATGATTAACAGTGACTACACAACCCTGTTTTAATATCTAATTAAGATAATTATTTAAAATCTTAATATAATCTAACTCAAAAGTGTGACTTTAACATTACAGACAATAAGTAATGCTGTAAGCAATAAAACAAGACCAAAAAATCCAAGTTAACATTGTATTAAGATTGAGCTATTCAATTACACAACCAAAGATTTTAGGTAATTCTCTTCAGCTTTTTAGGGCCAGAAGTTTTAAATAGTCTGTTAGGCCCTGGAAGAAAATTCTTGCCAATTAGACCCTAAAATTAAGACATTAATTCTAAAGATATAAATAAACTACCATCTTGAAGGTAGAAGTGCTTATCACTTATCACTGAGTTTCTGTTTTCACAGTTGAAAACCCTTTTCTCTAAAATTTAAAAGTATCTAATGGATTTTGAAATATCTGACAGAATTGCATAGATACTGACATGAACTACTGCAAAAGCCCTACTAACAAGCAAAATTTATAACCACGAAAGTTTAAGACTGAAAGAGCCAATAAATCAGCAAGCATTTACTAAGATTTTACTCTGCCTACAATATTAAGTGAAAAGAAGTTTTAATGGACAATATCTATACTTAAGTAAGTTGCACTGCAGTAGTGGTGGTTGGGATATACATTCTGAGTTTAATATTAACATTTACCTAAAAATATAAAAATGCCTCAAGTCTTAATGGTTAAAGAAACTAGAGGAGAAAGAGTAAACAGTAAGGGATCAGGAAGAATATTTGGAAGACATGGATGGGCTTTAGACAACGTCTTGAGAATAGATACTGGGTCTTCTAATGTCTGTAGCACAGTGCTTGGCATGCAGTATTTGTGTAATAAATGTTTGTGAAATTGAATTCATTTCCTTGCTAGCCATAGGGAAAGATATTTCACTTAGGCAAAGTACTGTACACAGTGGCTGAAGGAATGGGGGAAAGAAGAATGTATGTGCACAAATGCTAACCCGGGGACACAGTTGGCATGTTGGCAGAGTGAGAGGTGAGGTTGGAAATGTCAGCGCCTGGTCATTTCTGGGTCTTCTGATGTTTCTGTCCACCCACACCTAAGTTTTCTGATATTTCTTTCATGAGTGTTCAATCTAACCTAATCCCTGAGCCAGATCTGACTAAGGCAAGCAGTACATCAACAATTCCAGTCCTTCTAGCTAATAGGACTTAAAATTAAATCACCTACAAAACCAGACTCAAAATATAGCAACTTTTCATGACCACTGGGATCCTACATGATGGCTACTCTGTCTCTAGTAGTCAGATTCTGGCCTTAGCCTTCAGATGAAACCCAAACACCTGTTCTGTCCTTTACCTTTTTTGGAACCTTTCCTTTACCTTTCCTCCTCATTTCTGATCAATATCTTCTCCACCATTTCTTCTATAGACAGGAACCTGATGTTTTTCTCAAACTACTGGAGTGAGCCAGTTTTCAACTTTCACCCCAAATTCTCTGATATTGACCACTGGATTCTCCCTATACCCAAGTCCTACCTGATTGAAACTTCTTCCACCACTGACTCCAGCATTGTGACCGAGATGGCCCGGCATGCTCTAAAGCTGCCTGGCCACGTAGGAGTGGGGAACCTGCAGTCTTTTGATTTCAAGATTGTTCTTTCTTAAGCAAAAAAGGAGGCAAGAAAAACTTCACCTTTCTCTGCTGTACCACTTTTAACAAAAGGATTTGTTCTGTAAAATTTGGATTCACTCAAAAGGCTGCACTTAAGTACCTAAAAGGCCACATGTCGCCTTAAGGCCACAGATCCCCCACCCCTGCCTCCTGTTGTACTACGTGAATCTTGAACCAGGTCTCAACTCTCTCCAGACCCCACCTTCTGTGATGTGCTTCTGCAAGCAGACATTTATGTTCTGCCCCAAGGTAGTGAGGTTTGACAGGAAACCTAAGTTGGACCAAGGTTTCAGAGAATCTTGAATACCACATTAAAGGAATTTCAGTATGTTCAAAAATCAAAGAATAGTCTTTGCATAGTTTTGAGTGGAGATGTGACACAAAGAACTAGGATTTTAGCATGATTACTCTGGAAATTGGTTATAGTAAAAAAGAAGAAAAAAAGAATACCATCTGCAATTGGCATATACAGGCTAGTTGTACAAGATGAGTCAATTTTGTTTCCTGTGACATACGCTATTGCAATGATGTCCACCTTCTTGTGTACTTAATCAAGAGTTTTAAAATGACTAAAGTTATTTGTGACAAGTTGCCAAGTTGCTATGAAAAATTTTCAAATAGAATACTATTATATTAATTCTAAATAAAAATAGCTTTATGTGGAGAGTTAAATTACTAATCAAGAAGGGATTGCTTTGGAAGAATTTGAGAAAGTTTTCTGAAATATTTTCTGAAAGAAAATAAAATATTTTTAGAAGGATAAATTAATTGGGCATACTTATCAGGACAGTCATCATGCTGAATAAAATAATTCCGCAGCAAAGCCTTAAAATAAATGTACTATATTCTACCTTAAGGAAAAATTTGACAATAAAAGCCATATATGACAAACACATAGCTAACATCATAGTCAATGGTGAAAAGTTGAAAGTTTTTCCTGTAAGATCAGGAACAAGACAAAGATGCCCATTCTCACCAATTCTATTCAACATAGCACTGGAGTCCTAACCAGAGCAATTAGGCAATAAAAAGAAATAAGGCCAGATGCAGTGGCTCATGCCTATAATCCTAGCACTTTGGGAGGCCAAGGCAGGAGGATTGCTCGAGGTCAAGAGTTCAAGACCAGCCTGAGAAACATAGCAAGACTCAACTCTACAGCAATTTTTTTTAATTTAGCATCTTTTTTTTAATTTCAGCATATTATGGGGGTACAAAAGTTTAGGTTATGTATATTGCCCTGCCCCCCACCCCCGAGTCAGAGCTTCAAGCATGTCCATTCCCCAGACAGTGCACATCGCACTCATTATGTAGGTATACACCCATCCCCTTCCCCCCACACACATCTGCCTGACACCCAATTAGTGTTATTCCAAATGTGCACTTAGGTGATGATCAGGGAAACCAATTTGATGGTGAGTACATGTGGCGCTTATTTTTCCATTCTTGGGATACTTCACTTAGTAGAATGGGTTCCAACTCTATCCAGGAGAACATAAGAGATTCTATAAAAATTAGCCAGGCATGGTGATGCACACCTGTAGTCCTAGCTACTCAGGAGGCTAAGATGGAAGGACTCTCAAGCCCAGGAGTTCAAGATTGTGGTTAGCTATGATGGTGCCACTGCACACCAGCCTGAGCAACAGAGTGAGATCCTTCTAAAAAACAAAAAAGAAAAAAGAAAGAAAGAAAGAAAGAGAAAACAAAAAGAAAAAAAAGACATCCAATCAGAAAGGAAGAAGTAAATTTTGTAGGGAAGTCACTAGGAGATAAATAGGGGTGTAAAACAGGTGGAAGATAAGGGTATTTTGTTTAGTATGTTTATTCACGTCCATTAAAGCCTCTAATTCCAAGTCCCTAGTGATATAAGGGCTAATTTCCCCACCTGGTGTGGAGAGGGTACTGTTTGCTGTAAGCAGGAAGAGATAGGTCAAGTCACCCTTTCTGAAACACTAATTTATTCAATTTTTTTACTCTAAATAATCAATATACCAATCTGACATATTTGGGGATGGCATGTCCTTCACTCCATCAATGTCTATACCACTCAAAGTGATCTACAGACTCAATGTAATCCCTATCAAAATTCCAATGGCATTTTTCACAGAAATTTTTTTTAATCCTAAAATTCATAGAAAACCACAAAAGACCCCAACTAGTCAAAGCAATCTGGAGCTAAAAGAACAAAGCTGGAGGTATCAAAATCTGACTTTAAAATATGCTACAAAGATTAGTAATCAAAACAGCATGGTACTAGAGTAAAACCAGACACATAGACCAATGGAACAGAATAGAGATCCCAGGAAAAAATCCACACATTTATGGCCAATTGATTTTTGACAAAGGTGCCAAGAGCACACAATGTGGAAAGAACAGTCTCTTCAATAAATGGTTTTGGGACAACTGGTTATTCACATGCAGAGAAATGTAATACACAAAAATCTATTTTAAATGGATTAAAGACTTAAATGTAAGGCCTGAAGCTATAAAATCTACTAGAAGAAAACATAGGGGAAAAACTCCATGACATTGGTCTGGGCAATGATTTTTTAGATAGGAACACAAAGCACAGGCAACAAAAGTGAAAACAAACCAACAATATTACACCAACTTAAAAAGTTTCTGCACAGCATAAGGAAACAACCAACAGAGTAAAGAGACAACATACAGAATGAGATCAAATATTTGCCAAGCATACATCAGATGAGGTTTTAATATCCAAAATATATAAGAAACCCAAACAACTCAATAGTGAGAAAACAAATCAACTCAGTGGTAAGAAAACGAATAACTCGATTTTAAAATGGTCAAAGGCTCTGCATAGACACCTTTCCAAAGAAGTCATACAAATGCACAACAGGTATATGTAAAAAATGCTCAGCATCACCTATCATCAGGAAAAGAAAATTAAAATCACAATTAGATATCACCTCACACCTGTTATTATCAAAAAAGATGAAAGATAACAAGTGTTGGAGAGGATGTGGAGAAAAGGGAATCCTTACACACTGTTGGTGGGATAAATTAGCATAGCCATTATGGAAAACAGTATGGAGACTCTTCAAAAAACTAAAAATAGAACTATCATATGATCCAGAAATCTCACTACTGGGTATATATGCAGAGTAAATGAAATCAGTACCTCACAGAGATATCTGGCACTCCCACGTTCACTGCAGCATTATTCACAGTAGTCAAGATATGGAATCCACCTGTAGATGAATGAATAAAGAAAATGTGGTGCATATACATAATATAAGACTATTCAGCATTTAAAAAGAAGGAAATCTTGTCATTCACATCAACATGAATGAACCTGGAGGACATTATATTAAGTGAAATAAGCCAGGCACAGAAAGACAAATACCACATGATCTCACTTATGTGGGAACCTAAAAAAAGTTTAATTCATAGAAATAGAGAGTAGAATGGTGGTTACCAGGGACTGAGGGCAGGGGAAGGTTAGGGAGATGTTATTGAAAGGAGAAATAAGTTCAAGAGATCTATTGTACTACATGGTGACTACAGTTAATAACAATGTGTTGTATTCTTGAAAATTAAACATTAGAGTGAGCCATACAGTTGCTTTACTTAAAAGAAAAACCAATCAATTTGCCGTACTCTATAGTACACTTAAAAATTTGTTAAGAGGGTAGATTTCATGTTATGTGTTTTTACCACAATAAAAAATAATCAAGTTGTCTCTTATGCTTTGGAATGAGCCATGTTAATGTTTTCTTCTTTTAATAGGAAATATATAATTTGTGTCAAGAGGATGTTTTTTCCAATGCAATTATGTAACACTGTTTTCTTCTGTAATGGCTTTATGCTGATTTTCAAACTACACAAACATTTTCAGTGTATACATAGAATTTCTTAATATTATGACCAAAAACCTAAAATATTAAATTACCAGTTTACTATTCCAAATAATCTAATCATCAAAATGACATATTTTTGGATTATTTTACCTGGATATCGGTGTTTATTTGTCTTGTTAAAAAACATACTTTTAAGTATAATAGTAGAAATGTTTAATACTTTAAAAAGTAATTGAACTAGAGGCAAAAAATAGCCCTAAAATATCTGATTCTTAAACAACTGACTTTGCTAACTGGCTTATTATTTCAATTCTCTAATTAAAATTGATCCATCTTATATATGTTACAAGTTTTTCATAGAAATGAAAAAGTGCCTTCATCTTTTTCCTAGATTTATTTAGTCTAGGATTTGAGTACATAATTCCCTTTTTTACTGTTACCCAAGCAAGTTACAAATAGACTCCACATAATTATATACTTGAGAAAATTCAGTATAATTTATGTTAAAGTAGAGTTTAGGAAATCCAGGGTAAATATAATATATTTTTATCAAAACCCCATGTCCTTATTATGTGAGAGTATTTTTTTTAACATTTGTTTTACTTTTATTTATTTATTTATTTTTATTTTTTTTATTTCAGCATATTATGGGGGTACAAAAGTTTAGGTTATGTATATTGCCCATGCCCTGCCACCCTCCCCGCACCCCCGAGTCAGAGCTTCAAGCGTGTCCATTCCCCAGACGGTGCACATCGCACTCATTATGTAGGTATAAACTCATCCCCCCACACACACACATTTGCCCAACACCCAATTGGTGTTATTCCCAAATGTTCACTTAGGCGATGATCAGGGAAACCAATTTGCTGGTGAGTACATGTGGTGCTTATTTTTCCATTCTTGGAATACTTCTATGTGAGAGTAGTAAATGAATTTAAAGGCAGATTATTTGTATGATCCTCTTTCCCGAAAATGGAAAATGAAGGGATCACCTTCCTAGTACAGTCCCACGAAGCTGGGCTGGTAGAGAAATATAATACATCTCTCTCCTGGGGTTGTGGATTGCCATAACCAATGGAGCATGAAAACCACGAGTCAGGACAGGAAGATCCAGAAAGGTAAGGAATAATACTACTTGCTAGAGACCAGAAAGGCAATTACAATTATCATTTGGGTTCACCTGATTCATTCACTGCCCCTCTCCTATAGTCAAAGTACCAGAATTCATATTTTATGCATTTTTGCAAACTGAGCTGCAAATACAGTGCCTCAAATATAGTAGGTGATCAATGCATGTTTACTGAATTAATTGCTTAAATATACATTTAGCTT
>JAQIFY010002288.1:0-13458 GCA_028533085.1 Varecia variegata | reverse complement strand
TTTGTTTTGCCACAATTATATTTCATAAAATTGCTTTCAGGGGTCAGGGAACTTCTTCCACAAACAGACTTGCACTGGCAGCCAACACGTTGGCAAAATAAACAACTCTTAAGTATTTTTAGAGAGGAATAAATTAAATCTCATTTTTAAGGACCCCCACATGGGAGTTCATTATTTGAAATGATCACATTAAATATTTAGTGAAATAAATAATCTTCTCTTTTTTTGCTCATCTAGATTATTAACCTATCTTTAAAAAAAGTCTGTTCCTACACACGCGCACACACACACACACACACACACACACACACCTGTGCTCGTGTGTGGATCTGGCTCAGTCTAGCATGGAAGCACCTGCAAAGTGCCTAACAGAGGACCACACTCGCGTAGCTTCTAAGGGATTTCCATTGTTTTCCTTCTACTGATGATGGTGAACGGACGAGGGGAAAATGATTAACAGATTCGAAGCAGACTGTGAGGAAAGACTAAAGGAATTATGGATATTTGCCTGGAGCCAGAAGGCTGATATGTAGTTAATTACAGTCTTCAAGTTAATGAAGCAATATTTTATGGGCGATGGTGAGCAACTGTATTTTTTATTCCGAGAACAAGAAGACCTTCTGTTACAACAAGACGTGCTGAGTTTAAAGTGAGGGTTTTTGAAGGCAGAAGTTTGGGATGGAGCAAATCAGCACCTCAGAAGATCATGGGATTGCTCTGCAGATTTTTCGTTACGGAAAAGCAACTTCATGTGTGGGTCTATGATACTCATCAGTAGTTCCAGCGTGGATCCCACAACAAACACTGGATACGTTATAATTTCTGTGCGTCTTGTCTTTTAATTCCCTGACTTTTTATAGAGCTTTCCTCTCTGCTCCAGAGTACACTCTCACCTCTTGGCTTTCGCCACCCATTGCCTTGTTGGAGGCATCAGTCAGGATAGGCCAATCTTCGCTGCAATAACAAACAAGCTTCCACATTCCAATGGGTAAAATATAAGGGTTCACTTTTTTATTTTATTCATACAAGGTTTGCTGAGAACTTGTCAGCTCTCCAAGGAGGCTCACTCTAAGCAGTGATTCAGGGATTCTGGATATTTCTCTTATGTGGTTCCACAGTCTCAGGGCTTCTATGACATATGTGGCAGGGCTAGAGTTTGCCGGACAGGCATGTGCCAACTCTTAAACACATCAGCCTGGAAAGTGACGACCCTCCCACTCACAGCCCATTTGCCAAAACCAGCCTTATACAAATCCTTCGGACTGCAAAGAGATTAGGAAGAGGTAGGGGACAGTGGGGACGGGCTAAGGGTATGTAGAGAGCTATAATTTTCTCTGCCACATGGAAGCATCCCTCTACAGAAGGTCAGTCTCCAAGTGTGGATAACTGGCCTTATGCTTCTTTGATCTGGCACCTTGAACTTGGTACCTGCCTATTGATCATAATGATGGCATCACTTGTCCCACTTAGGAATGTCAGTTTAGATTTATGGCACAGATTACTGGAACTTCAGATGAGTGGAGGAGAGAGGAGAAGGATACAGAGAGACTCTGCTCCTCACCTGAACTTCCAACACACATGTCTAATTTCCTAGTCATTATTCTGTGTCAGTCCTTGCTAATTATAGCCTCAGATTCCCTGGGACTCTGGCTCTCACTCTGTCTTCATTATTTTTCCTCTTTACCCCATTTTCAACCTAACTCTTGGCTATATGCATCCTAGACTTTAGTGATCAGCCTATTACCAGCCTGGAACCAAGCCTAATCCTGTAACTAAATTGGGGTTTTGTGACCCGATTACGCCATGCGATGCTGTCCAACATTGGACATGAGTTCTACAGTGTTTATTGAAGTACTTTAGAGTCATGTGCACCTGTGTTCAAACCTCATCTGTCCAACGGAGAACACAGGTAAATAGAGATAATCCTAGCTGTGTGGATCACTGTGAGAAGGAAACAAGGTAGTAATGTATAAAGTGTTTAGCTCAGTGCCTGGAATACAGTAAGTAAAATCAGCAAGTTTGAAGCATCTAGGGGGAATTCTGATATGTGAAATTTACTTTACATTGTATCAAAAAATAAGATGGATAGAGATGTGATAATGCAAGTATCATAAAATATTGACAGAAGAATCCAGCCAGTGGGTATTTGATATTTACTATATAATTCTTTCAAGTTGATTGTATGTTTGACTGCTTTTGTAATAAAATATTGGGGAGATCAGTAGGTTTACACATCTTTACACTTTTTCTTTGCCTCCTCCAGACATACAGAAGACTAAAACTTAGAACTTGCCTTGGACAGGTTCATAACCAAGAATTAAAGAATCTTGTGGAGTCCTGCATCTTAACTTCTATCTAATGATTACAGGTATGTCTTGACAAGCAAGGAAAGAGTAGACAGCTAAAGCGACAGGAACCAGTGGCAGAATTGGCAACTGGGTACTTTGAGGGTGTCAGCACAAAATACAAATGTTTTTTGTCTTATACATTATTTTCCAGGAAAAACTAG
The DNA here is from genome assembly GCA_028533085.1 of Varecia variegata. NCBI lineage: Eukaryota > Metazoa > Chordata > Mammalia > Primates > Lemuridae > Varecia > Varecia variegata. The sequence goes on along the minus strand of JAQIFY010002288.1, from coordinate 10,949 downwards.
GGACTAATCAGAATTGCAATAGGTTGTGTGTATTCTAAGTGGCAACTGTCTTAGTACATTTTCTGTTATTTATGACAGAATACCTGAAACTGTGTAATTTATAATAAAAGTAATTTATCTCTTAGAGTTATGGAGGCTGAGAAGGCCAAGGTCGAGGGCCCATATCTGGTGAGGGCCTTCTTGCTGGTGGGGACTCTCTGTGGTGTCCTGAGGCTGTGCAGGGCTCACATGGTGAGGAGCTGCGTGTGACAACTCAGGTCTCTCTTCCTCTTCTCACAAAGCCACCTGTTCGCCTTCCATGATAACCCATCAATCTGTTAATCCTTGACTGTATTAATCCATACACCAGGGCAGAGCTCTCATGATCCAGTTATCTGTTTAGAGCCTCACCTCTCAATCCTGCCACCTTGGGGATTAAATGTCAGCACGGGTTTTGGAGGGGACAGACATTCAAACCACAGCCGACTCTAATTCAGTTTGGGCTATAACATGGATTGTGTGTACCACTAAGAGGGCAGGAATACAGGAAGTTCTAGTACATGGAGGTTATGGCAGTGCAGCTCAGAAAATCCACCTCAAAGCCACAGCTGCCACCATCCTCTGGTTCCCCGAAGCCTCTGGTAGCAACCAGGCAAACTACAAAAATCACAAGATCTCCTGGATTCTTAAAAGAAACGTGTAAAATTCATAGACTCGTAACATTCAAAGTGGCATTGCATAGCATCCTGTCGTGAGTCTGAGACCTAATTAAGACAGATTAAAGGTGATGACAACTTTGGTTTTAAATTCCCCTCCATCCTCTCTTCTAGTGAAAGGGCTAACATGTATCTTGGGGGTCCTTTACCCTGACACCCACTGTCTCTCCATGAGCACCCCTTACACACACAGTTTCTGTAAATAACCAAGATGCAACCTCAGTGAGAACCCTGAGCCGGCTGTGCAAACCCACATCAAGCCAAGTCTCCAATGCCTCCCCTGCAAGCCAGCCCCAAGTGCCTCTAATGGAAGCTTCACAGCCACTGGTACCCTCCTGCAATTCCCCTGGTTACAGCCCTAGTGGGACAGCTCATGCCCCTTGACCTGGACTTCCCCAGTGGCATCCTTACCACTTCCCCAACCCTCAGTGGCTGCAGGTTAATCTTTCTTAGCATGCAGCTGTGGTCTCATTATGGCTCCACTTGGATGGTCTCATTCTTCGACCTCTTGGGATACAAAGTCATTCAGAAACTCCTCCGTCCTTAGAGTGCATTGACTTCCACTGTCCCCGACATGCCCAGGCAGTTTGGAATATCAGTTGGCTCTGGTTCAAACCCCTGATTTACGTGCATAGTCTGGTCTACCCTACCAACATCCCTGGACACAGAAATTCTACCCAGTCGTCAACACCCAGAGCAAATGCAACCCTGTCCATGAAGGGAACGTCTGATGCAAAGGTAGCTCACTTACCTGTGACCTCCCATAAGCCATGGTTTGGCCTTCTGTTATGTAATGTCACACATTTTGTCTTATGGCAAAAATTTTTTATCTTGTGGCAAAATGTTTGTTGTTTTGTTTTGTTTGGCCTCTTTGCTAGATTGGAATCTTCTTGAAGCTCCAAGAGAGGACAATCTAGGCAATTCCTAAGCTGATTCTGCACCAGGTACTGCCTCCTTGTCTGTTTAAACCTCACCCTGAGCTCGCTTCAGCAGCACATATACTAAAACAGGAACAACACAGAGAAGATTAGCATGGCCCCTGCACAAGGATGACAAGCAAATTCATGAAGAGTTCCATATTCATAAATACGTACGTACATACATAAAGTAAACCTCATCCCGAAGAGGCAGGTGCCATTATGAACCCTCCTTAGCTGAGCAAGACAGGATCAAGACAGACAGTGTCTTACTCTTGATAGGATCACAGTAAATGCCTGAGGAATTAATTAAATTGTGATCCTTTCCAAGAGTTTTAAACTGTTTATTCAGATACGGCTTTTCAAAGTTTCCCCAAGAACTCAAAGATAAAAATACATGGTGTTAGATTTTTAACTGACATTCATTAACTGATGATGCTTTATTATATATCTATCCAAAGGCCTTCCTTAACCCTGTCCTCAAATATATCTATATTTTTGAAGTAGAAAGGCTCTTAAAGAGAGGTCAACTCAGTAATGATGAAATGCAGAAAGAGAAGCAATTGATGGACAGTTGGTTAGAAAACACTGACCTCCTCTGAGAAAAGGAAGTGAAAAGTCAAGTGGCAAATGATTGCTCTTCTCGAGCACAGGGGAACAACCCTCAGCTTGGGTGTGCTTGTGCTGGGAAGAAGCCACAATGAGAATTCACCATCCTCTGGATCTTACGGAAACAGCTGGCGTGGAAAAAGGGGAAAGTATGTTTAATTTACTCAACCACGAGTAGAGCTGTCTTCTTTTTCAGAGAGTAAGAAGAGTAGAAGCTGTTGGAGGATGCGGGTGAAGGACCCAGATGGATACAGTCTGGTTGGTGAGACGAGGTGCCCCACTGCTCTGCCCGTGAGGAGCCTTGCACAGTTTTCATCCACGCTCACGGTACCAAACGGTACCTGGAGTTGCCGCTGGAAAGAGAAACACACTCAAAATGTAAATCCATTTTGGCAATACTTACTTTTTCCTGAGAGTGTATAATTTTGAGATCTGAATAATTTAATGATAAAGGAGATTAAGAGATGTTTTTTCATCCAATTAACAAATATTAACTGAGACTACAAAAGCCATGCTCTGGGGATGTTGCAGCGAATGTGTGATGTGAGATTAGACCTGATTTAGTAGCTACACTGAGCTGGAAGGAAGAGAGGGGTCTGGGTTAGGGCCTGGCCCAAGCTTGGGGGCTCATAGTGCCCTTCAGGATCTGCACCCTACTCTTTTCTGAAAATCATTACAATTCAATTTCAAGTTTTAAGATTTTTTTTATAATATCTCAAGGTGCCTATGAAGATGTTGGTAGTGCAATTATCCCGACTGGCTTCTGCGCTGTTTGCGCCAGATCTCACCCTGTGCGCCATCAGTCATAGCAAGTTGTAACCCAGATGGTGCCAGCTCTCCCAGAGCAGCGCTGTCAGCCTCTCAGATGATGTTAGGATGGAATCCAAGTGCCAGCCCTTGAGCAGATAGAGGAATTATTGAAAGTGGCCAGGACTAAGAAATTCTGGGGCAAAAGAGACCCATTTCTCAGAGGCAAAATGGAGAAAACTAAGTCTGCCCTGGAATGGAAGGGGTGGGGTGGGCCAGGACACATATGACACACTGGAGGGAGGAAAGCTGGAGGTGTGACGATGCATGCCCAGAGCCCAGAATACACCAGAAATGCAGCAATGAGGGCCCAAGACAACTTCAGAGAACAGGGAAGAGTGCCAGAGGTTTTCAGCTGGAATGCACAAATGGATGGATTGATGGATTGGTTTCGGGTGATGTCATGGGGTAAGGGTCGACATATGTATGTTTGGGCATGACCTGGAGTGAAGAGGGCGTGATGTCTGGAGAAAGAGCACCCAAGTGTTCCAATGAGCATGAACTCTGATGTCACCTTGGGATTGAAAATCTATTCACATCATGCCAATGGAATCACTGCTTCATTCTGCAAAAATTAAAAATAAGTCAGTATTTAATATTGCTTTGGAGAATTCCTATTTTTTCATGTAACAAATGCTTTGCAGTTGCACTGAAGTTACACTTGAATGTACTGTACCTGCCTGCCGTTTACTAATTCACATGGGTTGTTCTTTCTAATCTCTACATCACAGCACAAATCCTTTTCACGCTCCATTTCCTGCACACTGCAGCCTCTTATTTTGTAGATAATGTTGTTTTTTTTTCTCCCACTATGATTACAAATGACTGGGAAAAACATACACAAGTCTCAACCAGCCCTGTGTAATAACGTGCCTACCACCACAATGTGGGTTGCTGTGAGCTTTTTGCTTATTCTTTTACTTCGTGTAAGATGATTACATGTCAAAGATTTGTACAATGATAGAGGCTCTTTAGAAGATCAAGGGTGGATTAAGATATGTGACATGACTTTAGAGTTCTTGATGGTGACCTGATTTGTTATTTGTCTCTACTTGTTTCTTCCAAAACATCTGTTATTTGTTTCCAATTTTATTGTGCCTAAGGTTTTTCTTAACTTTTTGTTAAAGTACAACATTGTAACAGGGTTTTCTTTTAATTCACCACAGCAGTAAATCTGGTCTCCAGTGCTCTTTCAGAACTTTGTCATTCCCCATCTAGAGATAGAATCTATTATTTCCTCACCTTGAAATTGGATGGGCCTCTGTGGCTGTCTTGATGAACAAAATTCAGGGCTAGTGATGCAATATACTTTGGAGACAAGGTCATAAAAGGCAACATGGCTTCCATCTGATGCTCTCTGCTCACCCTAGGAACCCGGCCACCATGCTGTGAGGAAGCCCAGGCCACATGAGGAGGCCCCACGTGGGTGTTCCAGCCAACAGCCAGCGCTAATTCAATTCAAGTTCAGCCATCATCAATTTCAAGACGTGGAACTAAGCAAGGTCAAATAATCCCAAGCCCTGGCCTTCCAGCTGCTCCAGCTGATAACAAATGTAGTAAAGACAACTTATCCCTGCCAAGCTCTGCCCAAATTGCAGGTTCATGAGAAAAATCAATGTTGTTGTTGCTTTTAGTCACCAAGTTGTGGGGTGATTTGTTACACAGCACTGGATAACCAGAACACACACACAGAGAACACACATGTCATAAGTATACAGGTTGAAGAATTTTCACCTGTAGAAACTGAATACAGTGATGTAACCAGCATCCAGGTCAAAAAAAATAGCTTTTCAGAAGCTTTATCACTCCTCCTGGTCACTACCTCCCAAGGACAACTGCTATCCTAACAGCTTATATTAATTTTGCCTATTTTAGTATAGGCCAAAGTTTTCACATGGCTGTTGTGACTCCATTAGCAGCAAGTTGCCCAGGACATAGGGTAAGATCCCAGGAACAAGGAACCCAACCGCTGGGAGGGTTCCCAGTTAGAAGATGGGTGTTATGGACTGAATTGTGTGCCCCCAAAATTCATAAGTTGAAGCCCTAGCCCCTAAGGTGACTTTATTTGGAAACAGGGCCTCATGGGAGGTAATTAAAGTTAAATGAGGTCATACAGGTGGGACCCTACCCAACAGGCCTGGTGTCCTGACAAGAAGAGGAAGAGTCACCAGCAGAGCACACACGCAGAGGAAGGCCATATGAGGACACAGTGAGAAGGAGGCCGTCCACAAGCCAGCGAGAGAGGCCCCACCAGAAACCAACCCTGCTGGCACCTTCACCTGGGACTTTTAGCCTCCAGAACTGCAATAATACAAATTTCTGTTATTTAAGCCATCTAGCCTGTGAGATTTTGCTGTGGCAGTCTACTTCACTAGGCAATCAACAAAGCCAAACTCCATGACAGGAGAGCTTAGTTAAAAAGGAAGAAAACTGAGATGGAGTCTCCTAAAATCTGGAAGCTGTAGATGAAGGTGTATTTCAGAGTTGATGCTCAGTAGATAAGTTTCAGATATATTCACGGTATGTGCTCAGCTCCAGCCACTTCAGGGCTGATGCCACTCACAGCCACTGGCGACAGAGAAAGCCAAAGGGTGGTCCACCATGGTAGCTGACCACTGCCCTGACCATGGCAGCCTGGGGAGGGGTGGGCAGCTCATCCAAATTGAGTCAAATGAATTTGTCTTCTCTTTCGGAAGAAACACAGAATCTATGGGAGGCCCAAACAGCAGTAGACACCAGCGTGCCATAGTCATATAAACCCAGATGTCACAGCTGACTCCATTGGGACATAGGCATGACGACAAATAACCCAACAAGGCTGGGCCAAAGATAGCAGGGCCAGGAAGTGGGCACACAGAGAGAAGCCCACGTCTAGCTGGAAATGGAGGGGCAGAGAGCAGAGGCGGAGACAGAGACCCCAGAGCACCTCCTGCAAGGTGCTGGGAGCCTCCCTTCCTCTTCTAATACGTCCCTTTGCACTGGGCCACCTCAAGTCATGCCAAAGGAGGGGGCAGGCACACGGAGGTAATTCCAGACCCTCACTGCTTTGGACCTAAAATAGTAAATACACCTTCTGTTCTATTCAGAACTGATTCATGGGCAGGATTGAGGCTGAAAATTAACGACACTGACTCTCCATCCAAGACGGTCTGGTGCAAACCAGCAGCATCCAGTCCAACATCTCCGCCAAAATTCTTCAGCCGCCCAGCATTAGCCCGCATCCCTCAGCACTTCGTGCGTATCATTGTGCACCGTGGAAACGCTTTCAGATCACACTTTCTCGTCTTGTCCTCTCGTTCTCTGTTCATGGGCCTCTGCCCAGTCGATCGAGAGCTTCTTGAACTCAAACACTGTGCCCCAATCAGCTTCATAGTCCATCGGGTGCAACCCCAGATACCACACACATGAAATGCCTGGTGTCTATAGAATAAATGAATAATTGAGTAAAAAAGACCCAATTTCTCAACTTACGCTGTTACTAACTAGCTGTGTCCCCTTAGGCAAATCAATAAACTCCTCTGGGCTTTGGTTTTCTGATAAAGAAAGTAAAGAAATTGGGATATAACATCTTTTAGGTTCCTTTAAGCTTTGTCTCGATGGACTCTATTTATATTCTGGCGAAGCTATGAGCTACTTATAGGAGACAAACCGAAGCCCCAGGGGCAGCCAGCTCAAAGTAGTACCTAAATTAGGCTGTGATCTGTCCATCTGTTTATTCCGGAGATCAGTCATCCTCCTGTTTCAGAGCAACGATCCTGTCACCGCCTCTTTTCCTCGGAGGCCGCCTGGCGTCCCGTTTCAATCTTGTCTTGTGCAGCAGGCGGGTGTTTGATCTTCAGTTCACATTTGTTCTCACTCTTATCACTCTTGGGAGGCCGCGTTACCCTCTTCTAGTGCTGCCAAAGGTCTTTAATGCCTACCTTTCAACACATTGTGTGTCATCTTGTAGACACCACGGAACGTTAGCTTAGCATTGCCCAGGGACGCCCCAGACCTGGTGAATGACAAATGAGCAATGAACTGAAATTTCTCCCTTTTAACTGGTCTCAAAATAGAACTTTCGAATCACAAGGTTGGCTGCCCTTTGGGTTAAGGGATTCCTGAATATAATTTCCTCACGTCCCCGTCCCAGGGCCAAGGGCAGGCAGATGCACGGGGAGAGCACTGATCTGAGAGCCAGGCACCTGTTGTAGTCTTAGTTCTGCCACTGACTAGCTTCAGTCTGTAGTACACTCTAAGACACTCAACATCATTTATCTCTAGATCCTATATGCAGATTTTCTAAGTTCATCTTAAAGAGTCTGTGCCTGAACTGTGCCTAAATGCCTAAAAGGGCCTAAACTGGGTAGGCTCATGAGTATCACAGTTTGCTGTTAGAAGCTCTGAACGGATAAACATGGTAAGACCCGTAGCTTCCAAATAGTGATTGTTGAAACTGCAATCCCTGGGGCAGCTTCCCCAAAGTGAGTCCCCCAGAGCACCAGGTGCACACGTGGCTCCTCTAAAGTAGGACTCGGTGTTGCAGTGGGTGTTGTCATGTGCTGCCTGGATCCTCCGGACTGAAGCACTCATTCCCCCAGCGGCTCCCTCTCCAGAAGTCACCCGCCACTAAAGAGAGCTGCCTCACTCAAGGCCACACCCCCTTCCCAGGACAGCCTGCATCTAATGGTCCATATGAGGTGACTCTGGGGGATGGCAGTGGTCACAATAAAGACCCAGCTACCTCCTAGGAAAACTCTAAAGGCCATCCGTCCTCCAGAGCACCACGTAGGATGGGCCAAGTACAGCTTTTCCATTGACTCAGTCTTGCTTCTGTTAACAAGCGTTGATCCCAATAAGCTTCCTGCACGCAAATCCCAGATCCTCAGATCTGCTTCTAGGGAAACCTGATCTGTTATTCGTGGCCAAATAAATTTGGGACACAACACCTGATGCATCTCCCTAACATATATTCGTATGTCAGGAGGATATAGAGTCTAAAGGCACATGAGCCCTGTCAACGGATGGAACTGGGTTTGAATCTAGTTTATGACACATATTAGAAAGTTCCTCCATGTCTCCAAATCTTAGTTTTCTCATCTGCAAACTCCAGGTATTCACAGCACACACCTCCTAGAGCTGGAAGCTCCCACGCGCTCAGTGATACAAAGTCCCCAGTGAAGTGCGTGGCTCTGAGATACTATCAGCTTTGAAAAGGCCTTCAGCAAAGGAATCCACTTGACTTTGTTTAAACAAGTATGTTCTAAGCTATCGATGTCCCCATGGGACTTACCGAGGTCCCCTCTATACAGGGTAAAGTGGGAGGCTGGACTTAGAGGCTCTCTTCTCTCACTCAGCCTTGGGAAAAGGAATGTTGATGACATAGGTCAGGGGCCCTCAGCTGAGCATTGAGATCAAGCCCGGGAAAGTTTGGAGACAGAACTGGAGACTGAGATTGGGAGCAGTGGTTTCATTCCACTTATATTATCCTGCAGGCTCTTAGGTGGTGTTTAAAAATCAGTGAGAGGTGGTCACAATGACCAGGAAGCCCCTAGAGGCCAAAGCATAAAAGGCGACACAATATTTGGGACAATCTCATCCCCCCAAAATATTCCCCACCCAAAACTCTATACATTCATATTCCCATCAGTTCTCATTGATGGGGAGAAGAATCAAAGAGGCCACTAGACTGATTTTAGTCAAGCCTCAAGCGAGAAGGGTAGGTGGAAGCCTCCAACCCCACCAGGACACCCTACCTCCTAGTGGGGACAGAGGCTTCTTTGTACACCCCACAGAGTCCCCGGCCGAGGCGTTAGGGCCATGGCCAAGAGCATCCGTCCATGTCACCCTTGAAAACCTGCGGAAGCCGAGGGTTTGAACCCTCACCAGCCCCACGTCTCTTTCTCTTAGAGAAAAGTCTATTGTTTGAGCCACGATTTGCAAACTCCTGGTAATGTTTACCCAAAATTGATCATGCACTCCTGAGGGCATTCTGCAGAAAGAGAAGGCACCGCTTTCACCCGATCTTCAGGCTGATGCCCCGTGCTGACAAGCACTACATTGTATAGAAATAAAAAACAAATCAGTCTGCAAATTACTTGCTGACGGGATCTTCCTTGCTCACATTCAAGCCCAAACCTTTATATTTTTTGCCCTTTTTTTTCTTTTTACTTTCAAGAATGCCAGAATCCCAACGCAGTTTCTCCCTGCACCCTGATGTTTTGAAATATCTGGTTCACGCATCTCCTTCTTCACGCACCTCCCGCCTGCTCCCAGCACCTCTCTGTGCCCGGCGACGGGGCTGTGCTTGTTGATAGTGGCACTCAGGGTTCAGAGTGACGATCTCGGCCCTCCGCTCCCATCTGTTATTCCCATATGCCTGACGTCTTCATCCACTTTGCAGCGAATAGCAAGACCCTCCTTCACGGACCATCCTCTCTCTAAACACTTAATGTGAAAGTGTTCGGGCCGCTCTTTATGGCACTCCGGAAGCGTCATGACCGAAGCCATCATTCCGACTCTTTGTAATCATCACAGCTCCATTTTCCGGCCGAGGCTGATTTCTGGCAGGCCTGCGGTCAGGACTGTATATTCAGGGCACTCGCTGTCGTCTTCTTTAGACGCCGGCTCGAGTTGCAACAGTCGATTTCTCTCATTTGCAATGTCACCTCCACCATCCCACGTAGTGTATCATCCTCACGTGAGCTCAGGGCTGCCCTTCCCGGAGACCCCAAAGCACCTCCGGCTCCCCGAGAGTAGGTGGGAGCTGGCAGGTGGCGTCCCGGGGACACCAGGCCTCTGTCCACTCGAGCTCCGAATCGGCACAGCCTTGAGACCTGCGGCACCCACCAGCAATGCAAACCCAGGGAGGCAGGGAAGGAACTCAAGACCGAGCCACTGGAAACAGGAGAAATTAGCCTCGACTGTTGGCTTGGATTGTGCAGAGTTGACAGGGCAGGACTGGAATCTAGAGTGACCAACACCCCACTCATTGTCACGACCACGATATCTGACGTTACTAAGCACTTCTCTAGGTCAGATACCGTTGAAGTACTCTGCATGCATGAAGTCATTTGATCCCCATAACAATCCCATGAGGTAGATACTACTAATAGCATTTGCCCATTTTCCAGATGAGTAAACTGAGGCATAGAGATGAATTCAAATATGATTCAGCTGGTACATAGATCCAAGGGGCATTGACCCAGTGAGTTGAGGCTGGCAGAGGAGTTTTAAGGCACTGACAACACAAAAAGTTGCAAGAATCAGGATTCCAGATTTGAAGCTGGCTGCTGGGCAGTGGTTGGAGATAAAGACATAAAACTCTGGGATGAATGGAGAGAAAAGACAGAGATAATGGTTTGGGCTTCGAGCAAACAGATTGGAGCCGGGACTAATTTCTGAGAGGGCACCAGGGAGGTCAGGCCTGGCCAAGGAGGTGGAGCAGCGTGCTGGGCTGGGTGAGGACAGCTCTGCGGGCTGTGGGTGCCCAGACCCCAGCCCAGGCAGGACAGACATGGGTTTGGCAGCCCCGGGAGTCTGAGATCCCATGAACGGGCTCAAAGCCACCTTACCTGCTCAGGAACTGCATGGGGCAAACTGAGCCTTTGGGACACTAAGCCCCACAGAGCAGTTCAGAGCATGCACTTTATTTGTAGACAAGAACAGAGCACCGCAGGGTCCCACCTGTGAGCTCAGAGCTGGCAAGAGCCGCAACATGACCCAACCGCTGCCACTGCATTTGGTGCTGCGGATCAAAGGCAAGAGGATGAGACGGGGTCTGTGGACCACGGGTCTCTGAGAGCACCCACTGCCCTGCCAGCTCCCTCTGGTGCTTTGCGGACGCCAATTCGTCCCACCGGCCCATTGTGCATTCGGTTCTAGACCTGGGCCTTACCTGGGTGGCCTCTAATTCCCTTAGCAGCTGAGGGTTTCAGGTGGG
>JAQIFY010002287.1:0-13459 GCA_028533085.1 Varecia variegata | reverse complement strand
GAGTGCCGTGGCGTCAGCCTGGCTCACAGCAACCTCAAACTCCTGGGCTCAAGCAATCCTCCTGCCTCAGCCTCCCGAGTAGCTGGGACTGCAGGCATGCGCCACCACGCCTGGCTAATTTTTTCTCTATATATTTTTAGTTGTCAATATCATTTCTTTCTATTTTTAGTAGAGACGGGGTCTTGCTCTTGCTCAGGCTGGTCTCGAACTCCTGAGCTCAAATGATCCTCCCACCTCGGCCTCCCAAGTGCTAGGATTACAGGCGTGAGCCACCGCGCCCGGCCATGAATGGTCTGTTTAAAGGAAGCCGCAGGGAAAAGCGGGAACACAGTCTGTTGGGGAAAGGAATGCCGCCAAGGTCTCCTCTCTGGCCGCCGGCTTGACCGTTTGGGTGTGGTTAGAACTGGAAACGGTGTGGGAGTGACTGAGCCCTGCGTCTAGCATGAGAAAGTTAAATCTGTATTCAGAGTGGACGCAGAGGCATCGTAAAAGGGCCGGGGCAGTTAATCGTGGAAAAGTAGCTAGGAAGACAAGGATTAGTTTAACGAGATTTGTTTGTGCAGATTTCTCTCAGCCTCGACTCCCGTCTCTGCTGGTAAGAATGTCTTTCCTCCTCCAGGTACAGGGAAGGCACCTTTCACCTGGGAGCCTGATCACATGCTTTCAGGAAGGACAAGGAGGGACACAGTGCCCTTCTTGCATGTGCTGTTGTTTAAGTGCCTTTGACTCAGAACAATCCGTGTGGCAAAGTGGTATATTTTGGGGTAGCATATTCTGTTATCCTTCCAGTGCTTACCATGTGCTAAGCGTTGTCTTAGGTGCTTTGTAAGTATTAACTTTAATCCTCTTAACTCTATGAGGTGCATAGTTATTATTCCCATTTGACAGATGAGGAAACTGAACATCAGAGAAGCTGAGTACCTTGCCCAAGGTTGCAGAGCCGGTTTGTGGGGGCAGAGCTGGGAACCCAGCCCAGGCAGTCTGATTTTAGAGCTCTGAACCTTTGCACTGTGCTATCTCTGGATAACTTTGTGATACTTTTTGGCTGGCCAAATTGCATATTTACATAAAGATCACACCTATATTAACCTTTATATTTGCTAGAAAATGAAATAGCCATCAAGAAAGCCTAACAGACTGGTAGAAATGTATCTTTATCATATTACTGTTATACTTTGAAGGAAGAGTTTGGACTAAAGGTGCTCCCAGAGATCAACTGTTCCTAACCTAAAAAGGAAGTGGTCATGTAGTTGCTTGCTTGTTCAGTATTGGTTTCATACTGTAAGATAGAACTAAAATAACAGCCTCAAAGTGTAAAAATAGTACAGTCACATGAAGCATCAACCGTCCTTTTTAAAAACAGAATCGTAAAACCCATGAAGTAAAGGTTAGTTTCTTTTTCTGGCTGAAAAGAGTGGTTATTGGTAGACACTGGTCATTTCTATTACATCCTCCTGTCATTTTAGGGAACGATGTTAATATTTGTCATGGCCTGAGGAAGAATCTCATTCATGCCATTTTGTTTTATAAAACACAGTCAAATTCGACATCAATTCTCAGAAGGTCTTTCTTGGAGTCTGGAAGGCAGGGTGAAGATCTTTCAGTGGCTTTTGCTTTTATTTTCCCTAAGGGCTCTACTAGAATGGTTTTGAGAAATAATAATAGTAGCTAAATTTATCAAGCACTTACCATTTGTCAGCTTTGTTTCAAAAGCTTTACATGAATTGACTCTTAATTCTTACTACCCACTTAGGAAGCAATTTCTTTAGCTATAAAACAGGATGGCTTGCAGACAGGCCACCCGCAGGCTGGAGCCCCTGGGATGCAGCAGCATGGCTCAGTCCAAGTCCAAAAGCCTCAGAACCAGGGGAGCTGATGGTGTAACTCAGTCCAGGGCTGAAGTCCTGAGAATGGGGGGCCACTGGTATAGGTCCCAGAATCCCAAGGCTGGAGAGCCTGGGGTCCTGATGTCCAGGGCAGGAGGAAGAGAGTGTGTCCCAGCTCCAGGACAGAGAGAAGGAGGCCAAATTCTCTTCTCTCCATTTTGGTTCAATTTAGAGCTGAGTGGATGGTGCCACCCACACTGGGTGTGGGTCTTCCCCACTCAGTCCACCGACTCACATGCTGATCTCTGGAAACACCCTCACAGACACACCAGAAGGAACATTTTGCCAGTTCTCTAGGTTTTCCTTCATCCACTCGACACCTAAAATGAACCATCAGACTTTCTGAGACTGGCTGCTGTGTGGGTGCTGTAATGTGGTATCTCCAGACCCCCGCAAGGGAGGCAAGGGGTAAGGAAGAGAAAGCCAGACAGATGAAGCTCTCACTGCAAGTGCTGGTGGGCACGCGGGGGAGTGGCATGGCTCTGAGGCAGTGGGGATCCTGTATTTGGCATTGGGGGGCATCTCTTGGAAGGATTAGAGATATTCTGCAGCATGGATTGATTTTTTACTAGAGCAATTATCAAGAGAGGGTGTACAGTTTAACTGTGGCCCCAAGCTGCGACAGCCAGAGAGAGCCCAGCAGTGCAGCCTTGAGTTCTGTATCTTCTTCCTTTGCTCTTGGTCACTTTGTCCCACCTCCGTGCCCCATTTACCGAACTGTAAAATGAAGACGCTGAATAACTCATTTCTTTGTCAGGGTCCATGCTTCTGCAGCTCGTCACGGAGCACTGTGACACTGAGGGATGCAAGGAGCTGGGTACACATGATCTCTAAGGGCCGTTGTGCAAACAGCTGCCGTTTCTATGGCTTGTTTCCTGTTCCAAGTCCACTGTGCTCGTTACCGCAAAGGGCAGCTAAAAGCGCTTTATTAGTAGCAATTAAGAAATGTGTCTACTGTCTTGCCAGTTTATGACGGGCCTTTTCTGTATTCTCACAAAAAATTTTTGTATGTAGATGCAACTACAGCTTTGATCAGGCTTTAAAAAATTTGATAAGTATTTTTAACCTTTTTATGGAGCATTTAAAAGTGACTCAGGAGTAGACAGAATAGTACAATGAACCTCATGTACCCATTGCCCGTCAAATAACGCTGGTCACACTCACACCCATCTCTGTCATCTGTAGCAAATCCTTCCTACGCCCATTGTCTTGTAGAAACCACATAATTTCTTCTACCGATGCTTTCATACGCAACTCTAAAAGTCAGAGTCCCCACTTTGAGCAGAACCTTAGTGCCATCACTTCTAAACATATCAACAGAACTTCCTTGGTGTCATCAAGCACCCAGTCAGTGGTAGAAGTCGTTTTAAAAATAATTTTACCTATAGAATGTCCCCAATTAATAGGTTGTGTTACAGAAGTTTGCTGCAAATGGGTTGTTTGCAATGCGAATGGAATGAATATTCCCGTAGAAACCGTGGTAGAAGCAGCAGTTGGCACCATTAGGCCCACAGACACCTGTGGAATTCGCAATGAGAAAATTCTGTGTATTTCTCTTTGAATGTCTTACCGAGGGGGGAGTTGATGGGCAGTTCATCTTCTGCTAGTAGAGAAGCATACGTTTCCTCTTTTCTGCGGGTGCTATTATGGTGATTCCTTTCCCCCCATGCACACTTCTGCACTCCCCCCGCCAGCCCTTCCCCCGGACCCCACCGGTAGAAGCAAAAGGAAGAAACTTTTCCCAGCATAGCTGATTATATTCATTGAAAAAAAAATGCCGGGGATGTTGCTCTTTTAGGGGGAAGTAAACAGGATTGGGAAGTGGCCGTTACATGCAGCTTAATATTTTAAAGGCATTTCGAAAACAAGCTGCAGTGTGATCTCTTTAACTCGGGAGAGAACTGGGGAAGTGTATAGCATCCAGTCCCGCTTACGTGAAGACCAGGTTAATGCTCTGCTTTTGCAGAAGCCTAGCAAAGCTCAGTTCAATTTTAATAATTTGTATTTCCAATTCATATCTGTATACGTGCCTGTGTGCCCTCCACTGATACCGAATAAGCAGAGAGACAGGTTTTTCCTAGTGAAGGAATTGGCCGGGATGGGCAGGGGGGAGGCAAAGTTCCCTAGAGGCCGGGAGCCTCCCAGCTTTGTGCCTTTCGGGAAACCCAGCCCTGGGGTGAGGCTGTGGGGGAGTTGCCACGGGGGTTTGCCATTCTCAGGGCTGTCACTTCATCAGTCCATTGGCCACGGTGGGGACGGGAACTGTGTGTCTCCCTGGGCTGCACTTGCAGGTTTCATTCCACATGCAAACTGTGGGATGACCTGGCCGCTGTGTGTGTGGATCACTGTCCCTGCCACCCACCACCTGTGCTGGAGAGCGTGTTTTCCGTCTTGCCCTGTTTGCTCTCTGTGCCTCTCACAAAGCCTATCGCCTTCAAGTTCCCCTTGGTAAGAGATCATGTTTATGTGATTCTAGTTATTTCCACTTTCATAAAGATATAAAGTGTCTGTAAAAGAAGATGCCCTGAACACATCAAGTGTCTACCCGAGAGCCTCGGAACACACACACATGTACACGCAGCACCACACCCCTAGTACAGAAGCAAAGTGCTGCTATTAATAATTAGTGTTAACCACAGAAACCTAAAGGCTAAAGGGCTTTCCTTTTTTTTGCTGCTTTAAAAACAAAAAAAAGCAAAAAGATTTACAGAGCTGTATCCAGTGGTAACCATCTCCTGGCTGAGCAGGGGTCCCGTGGCAGTAGTTGCGTGTGTCTCTGAAGACTGTGATGGGACAGTTGCTTGTCAGCTGCGCTTTCCCGTGTGCAGCCGTGCGCTCTGATGAACGGAGGGCTGAGGAAGCAGAGTCGGGGATTGCTCTGCAGGAAGCGGGTCCTGGAGATTCTTGCTGTGCCTGTGCCCACCTGCTATGGTATATGTCTGAGAGTGCTGCGGCAAAAATAAAACATAAAAGATAAAAAAATAAGATCCAAAACTCTTCTTTAAAATGGTATAGTCGAGAAAAAGTGGTGGTGCCAGGCTTGGTGGCATGAACCCATAGTCACAGCTACTCTGGAAGCTGTGGTTGGAGCCCAGGAGTTTGAGGCCGGCCTGGACATCATAGTGAGACCCCATCTCTACAAAAAATAAAAAAGTTAGCTGGGTGTGGTGGTGTACATCTGTAGTCCCAGTTACTCAGGAAGCTGAGGTAGGAGGATTACTTGAGCTCAGGAATTCAAGGCCAGCCTGGGCAACATAGTAAGACTCCATCTCAAAAAAAAAAAAAGAACCAAATACCTAATAAAAGAAAAAGTGGTGTCTAAGACTAGATATTGTGAAATTACACCTTTCTCAGGTCTTATCAATTCCACTTAGCAGAATCCCCTCCTGTTCATTCATTGACTTATTCACAGAGTTTTTGGGCACCTGCCAGGTGCCAGGCTGCCATGTGCCGGGCTCTGCTGTGGGTGCTGGAGAGGCGGTACCTGACCTTCCAATGGGCTTGCAGCTGGCGACCTTCATCAGGCCTGCTTTGAAGAAGGGGGTGATGAGAAAGAGAAGGGTGGGACCAGACACCAGCTTTGGGAGAAGGTGTTAAATTTATTTTATTTCTTAACCAGAAATTCACTGAACACTGGATGAATCAAATGAGTGGGTGAGTTCTTTCTAAGCTGGAATAAATACTCAGGCAGAGCCTTCATTCAGAGAGGGCTGATTGATTGCTTCCTTCTAGCCCATTATAAGCTACTTTGCTTCATCTTTATGCTCATTTTTCTCTTGTTCTTGTTATTTTAAGTCTATGATTGAGAACATGAAATTCTTAGCAAAGAATTTTGTAGTTTCCCGGTGTTCCTAGACTTTAAGGTCCCCAAAAGCAGGGTCTATTTTTTTAAAATCAGAATTATTTGAGTATAATCCATACATTGACTACAATAAGCTGCATATATTTAAATTGCATTATTTGATGAGTTTTGACATCGGTATACAGCCGTGAAACCATCACTACAATAAAAATACAGAACATATCCACCACCCCCAGAAGTTTCCTCATGCCACTTTGACTTCATGCCTCCTCCTTCATTCTCAGCATCCCTAGGTGATCACTGATTTAATTTTTGACACAACAGATTAGTTTGCATGTTTTAGAATTCTAGAATAAATAAACTCATACAGCATGTACTCTTTTTTAGACTAGCTTCTTTCACCCAGCATATTATTTTGACATATATTCAATTTACTATATCAATATTGCATTTCTTTTTATCATTGTGAAATATGCCAATTGTGTGGATATACCACAATTTACTTATCCATTCACCTACTGATGGACATTTGGGTTGGTTCCATTTTGGGCTATCATAAGTGAAGCTGCTATGAAGATTATTGTATAAGTCTTTGTGTGGACATGTACTTCCATATCTTTTGTGCTTATAATATATGCTCAGAAAATATTGTCCTGAGTAATTGCTGGACTTTGTCTGCATTTCTACGGGAATTGATAAATAAAACTAAATTACTTTTAAAAGTAGTTATTTAAAATATTTTGTTTTAAGATGGTGGTTCTTCTATTGTCCTATTTCTCTAGTTTGTTCTGTGATATTATATACATTACAGTCAAGCTTAATTGTCTACTCCTGTATTTATTGAGTTCCTGGAATATTTACTGAATTCTTTTAAGGGTAAAGTGAAGAAATATTGGTATGTTACTAAAGAAACAATATAGAAGCCAGTAAAATATTTAATTTGGAAATGTTTTTTCTCCTGTTCTGGAGGTTTCTTTTCACTTTCTTGATAGTGTCATTTGAAGCACATAGTTTTTAATTTTGAAGTCTAAGTTTTCTATTAATTTATTTTGTGGCTTATGATTTTGGTATCTTATCTAAGAAAGCATTGCCTAATTCTAGATTACAAAATTGTACACCTGTATTCTTTTCTAAGAAATGCATAGTATTAGCTGTTACGTTTAGATCTTTGATCCCTATTGAGTTAATTTTTGTATATAGTAGCCTTATTCTATATACACAGCCACAGCCATCCAGCCTTATTCTTTTGTGGATTTTCAGTTTGCCCCAGCCTTGCTGAAAAGACTATTCTTCCATCAATGTGAAGCTTTATGTCTGTACCCCCAAATATATATCATTATACAAGTACGACATTGTTTAATTATGGTAGCATTGTAGTACGTTTTGAAATCAGGAAGTGTGAGTCCTCCAAATTTGTTCTTCTTTTTCAAGATTGTTTTGGCTCTTCTGGATCCCTGGGATTTCCATATAAAATTAAGGATCAGCTTGTCAATTTCTGCAAAGAAACTATCTAAGATTTTGTTAGGGCTTGCTCTGAATAGGTACATAAGTTTGGGAAGTATGGTTATCTTAGCAGTATTAATGCCTAGGCCCATGGACATGGGTTTTCTTTCCATTTATTTAGTAGATCTTTCTTGGTTTCCTTCAACAACGTTTTAGAGTTTTCAGAGTATATATTTTGCATTTCTTTCTTTAAATGTATTCTTAAGTATTTTACTTTTTGATACTATTTTAAATGGAATTATTTTTAAACTTCATTCTTGAATTGTTCACTTTATTTATTTTAATTTACGGGGGTACAAATGTTTAGGTTAAATATATTGCCTTTGCCCCACTCGAGTCAGAGTTTCAAATATGTCCATCCCCCAGATGGTGTGCACCACACCCATTAGGTGTGAATATACCCATTTCCTCCTCTTCCCTCCCACCTGCCCGACACTAGATGAATGTTACTACTATATGTGCACATAAGTGTTGATCAGTTAGTACCAATTTGATGGTGAGTACATGTGGTGCTTGTTTTTCCATTCTTGTGATACTTCACTTAGTAGAATGGGCTCCAGCTCTATCCAGGATAATACAAGAGGTGCTAGGTCACCATTGTTTTTTTGTGGCTGAGTAGAACACCATGATATACATATACCACATTTTATTAATCCACTCATGTATTGATGTTCACTTGGGTTGTTTCCATATCTTTGCAGTTGTGAATTGTGCTGCTATAAACCTTCGAGTGCGGATGTCTTTGTTATAGAATGTCTTTTTTTCCTTCAGGTAAATGCCCAGTAATGGGATTGCTGGATCAAATGGTATTTGTGCTATTTTATATATATATATATACATATATAAATGCTGAAAAATTTTACAAATCTTATATTTAAATTAAAAAACAATTGAAATAACATATTAAGTGATTGTGATAGCCCAGATATTGTGCTGTGTGCATATGAGTATGTGGCAATCCTCGCAATAATCTAGGAGCTAGGTTAACTTAATTTTAATTTTAATACCCGTGAGGAAATTGAGATTGGAAAAGGTTGATTAATTTGCCTGAGCCCATGAAGCTGGCCTTTAACCACAAGCGTGCCAAACACTGAAGCCTGGGCTCTCAATCATTACAGCGTATCGACTCTGCTGTGCTGAAACACACAGGCAATACTCAGAATATCGTGGCATGTTCAATGAGCTAAAAAAAAGATTCCTCTAGCAGTCTAGTCAATCGCTATATATATCATTCACATATATTTCCCTAAAAGTCCATCAATTTGACTAGTTTTTCATCATTTTTAAACTTTCCTAATAACTTCTGATTTTATTAATATATTCAGAGTGATTTTTTGGTACTTTTCTCATCATTTACATTTATTTGCCAGTCTGTTTCTAGTCACTTCCTATTAGTCAGAGTTCTCAGGTAGACAATAATATCCTGTCCTTTTTTTCTTTAACAATGGAGCCACCTCCCATTGTCCCTTGAACTTGTGGCTGTTTGATGCTCTATGGATACAACCGTGATTCATAGATAATACACAAACTGTGATTACTTTTCTATTTCTTGCCTGCAGTTTTAAATAATTATTGGCTGAGAACTTTCATTAGTCTTATAGGATGCATGACTTATTTCCTACCTAGATTATAAACTCTTTGTGGGTAGGACATATATATCCTATATTTCTTTAGTTCTTGCTAAAGAGGCTTCTGACATCACATTGGCCTGGATTCCTGGAATCACAGAGGAATTTGCCTCCGAGTAAGACTCCGGCTGAACGTGGGAAGAACATTTTAGCAAACACATAGAAGTAAAAGGGCTTTGTTAATGTGCAGTGACAAATTATCAGAATTTGATGTAGAAGCTGCCCCTGTGGGCTTCTATGTCTTTAGAAATTGACTCCGCAAAAGCTTAATCTTTAGGTGTGGTAATTAGTAGAATCAATTTGTGTTTTAAAAATGGGAAAATTCATGGTTATAATCTGACAAACACTCACCTGGCGTTTCAGACCATGTGGAACAAGTCTTCAGATATCAGCATATATGCTCACTCGAGTTGTAGGCAAAGTACTTAAGAGAAATGAAGTATTTCCATGGTGCTGTGCTTGCAGACCTCAATATTAATGTGTGTGGTGGTGGTTAGCACCCGAGCTTCCATGCTTAGCTCAGAGTGCTAAGCAGATGGTAGACATTGCATTTAGCAGAGACTGGCCAGGGGCTGTCCTCCGTCACAGATCTGCAATGCGGGAGTCCTTTCTGCTGCTGTCACCCTGTGCCAAATTTCCCACAGGTGTTCTTGTTCTTGACATTTTTGGTGAGGTGGCATGGTGTAGTGGCTATTGGAAGGCTTAAATGAGTTGATATACGTAAAGCCATGGAACAGGTACATGGTACTGTTATAAGTGCTACCTATTGTTCTTTATTATTTGAATATGGGTTAACTCAGATACTTCAATTTAGTATATTTAACTTCATCCCAGGGAGTCTGATCATTTTGTATCTTTGCTGCTGGATTCAGAGTCCAGATGCTAAGACTGAGTTTCATACAAGTTCTTGTCCCTTAGTGAAACATTTCCCCGTACACCATTTTAGGCTGAAAATGTGTCCCGGTGGGAGATCTGCCTCTAGAAGCCAAATGTTGGCATAAAACTCTGTTCTCTATATCTGCATTTGCTGTGTCTTGTCAGTAAAAGATATTGAAACCTGGTGGGATGGGAACAAGGAGACATTTTGGATTTGTCCAGGAATGCTCATTTCTCAGGAGAGGTGTGTAACATTTGAGGGGGTTTGCCTGAACATACATCTGTGGATTGAATCTTGTCATGTGTAAATCGGTAATCCCAGTGTACTCTTAACACATGCAGTGGCGGGTATATTAGGCAAGCTGGGTGGTGGAAGAATATAGTGACAGGTACAAAATAACAAAAATCAAGGCATGTTAGAATTGGAAATAAACAGAAATAATTTAAACCAGTGTTGCCCAAACTTCAGCCATTATGTGTGCTACTTACATGATTTTGCCATATGTATGTGCCATCTGTAAAGTACTATTAATTACTTAACGTTTTCCTTGAAATAATTTCATGTTTTTTTCCTTAGACACTTATTTTAAAAGGAAACTGTATCAGTCAGTAAATGGAAAACTTAATAAAAGGTGATCATAAAACTGCATACATTAAACACAAATGTTTGTCTAAGTTCCACCTAAAACCACCTCGACACCGCGATAACACACTTTGAGAAACACTGATTTAGTTCAACATGTCTCTTTATCAGTAAGGAATCTGAGGCATTTGAGGTGTGGGATCCTCTTAATCTAGAATGTATTATTCAGGGTAGCTAACTGCTGTAACATACGATACTCCGAAACTGAATGCCTTAACATGATAGAGAGTTTATTTCTTTCTTGCATTATAAATAACTGCCTTCCACATGGTGATTCAGGGACCAGCCTCCTTCTACCTAGTGCCTTTATTGTCTTATAGTCCTCAGAATCGTCCACGGAATCTTCTGAGTCCAACAGGGAGACAAGTGTAACCTCACTTCTGCCTGCACTCCCCTGGCTAGAGCTCGGTTCTAAGTCCTCACCTAAGTGCGTGGGAGACAAGGAAATGCAGCTTAGTTGGGGTGACTCCCCAGGAAGGGGAGGAAAAATGTGGGGATCAGAGATCATTAGCATAGTCTCTGCTCCGTGGGATTTGGATTGACTGTATTAATTCTGGAATTCCTTGAATTCAGAAGTCTGTTACACGGAACGTATCCAGTAAAGGATCCATATTCATTTATTTCTACATAATTTATTGTAATTTTTACTTCATGTGAAGAATTAAACTAGTTAAGTCACTTTTAGACTTAATTCAAAACACATGGGTAAGTTTTGCTTTGAACTGTGATAAAACACACCTGGTGGTAGTTTTTAGCCATACTCTGGGGCCACAAAGAGGACTTGTGAAGAGGGTTTCCAGGAAGTATAGAAAAGTCCTAAGTGGTCATGAGACACTCAGGGGAAAAAAACCCTTTAATTTTAAATACGGTGAAAATATATCTCCAGAAATTTTATAATTGCCTACATCAGCATGATCTTAAATGAAGATTATTCTGTTGTTTTAAAAATGAAATTTTTGCCTTTAGATTTTTTATAGTTTATATAAAATTCTAAACTTCCTGTTTTTGTTCTGGATATTATTTTAAGAATCATAATCTTCATAATTATACCATGCCTATGTATGTAACTACTGGCTTCTTAATGTAAAAACTTTTTTTTTTTTTTAGCATGAAAACACTTTATAAAATGTAAATCACTCACACAAATTACTATTATGAGCTGGTTAAAAGAGAGGAAAAATTAATGGGATGCTAAGTTTTTATTTTTGCTTTTGTTTTTTATTAGAATATTTTCCTTAGTAAAGAAGAAGCAATTTATCACATAATCACCAAACTGGAAGTGCCTTTATTTTTTAAATCTTTTTAAATTTTCTATTTCAAAATATTAAGGTAGTACAAGTGTTTTTGTTACATGGATACCTTGTATGATGCTTAAGTCAGGGCTTTTAGTGTGTTGGTCACCAGAATAGTGTTCATTGTACCCGACAGGTAAGTTTTTACCCTTCACCCCCTCCCACCCTCCCCCTTTTTGGTTTCCTGTGTCCTTTACATCTCTGTGTCCACTGTTGAGCTCCTAATTATTAGAGAGTGTATGTGGTGTTTGTTTTTCCATTCTTGAGATAATCCTTTACTTAAGATAATGGTTTCTAGTTCCATCTAAGTTGCTGCAAAAGACATTTCATTCCTTTTTATGGCTGTGTAGTACTTCATGGTGTGTATAAAGTGCATTTTCTTTTTCCACTCATGAATTGATAAGCACTTAGGGTGATTTCACATCTTGCAGTTATGAATTGTGCTGCAATAAATGTTAGAGTGCAAGTGTCTTTTTGATAAAATGACTTTCTATTTTTAGTAGAGACGGGGTCTCGCTCTTGTTCAGGCTGGTCTCGAACTCCTGAGCTCAAACTATCCGCCCGCCTTGGCCTCCCAGAGTGCTAGGATTACAGTCGTGGAGCCACCGCACCGGCCAGGGGCGGGGTGTCTTGATATGCCCTTTGTTAATTGCAGCAGGCAGATCTGCAGTGAGTAGGGAGGGCAGGCAATGGGGAAGCAAAGCAGAGCATTGAATAATAGAGTCCAGATGGAAGCTTTCTGTGAATACCTAAATCCACCTGGCAGAACCCTTGAGTTCTGTGTGCTGCCTCTGCTGCAAGACACCTTCACATTGGAGGAGAAAACATAGCTGGCTGGAGTTTGCATCCGTGATTGAGTAAATGGAGTTTTGCTTGGTTTGGTGTTTGATGCTTTCTTTTTGGGGGCTATCATCAAGAAATTGAAGAAGTTGAACAAAGTGCGTGTCTGGGAGGGGAAGGCAGCAATGAAAGTGAGTTCATTTGTCTATTGTAGAGTTTTTTGGGGGCAAGGACAGAACAATTTCATCTTGAGAAATTAAAGGGTTTTTTCTGTGAAATGTGAATATAGTTAAAAAAGGCATTAAAGGATTTAATCATTTTGATAATGATCATCATAGTGTTTGTGTTTTCAATAATTTAAAAAGTTACTGTAAGACAGGATTTAGATCATTGTTAAGGAAATTGTAATATTTTGAATCAATACTTTCATTAATAAGTATTACCATTAATAACATTTTTTTCTCATGTCTTAGGATTGTTTGTAATGCTTCTCCTTTTTTTCTGTCCACAGAAAAAATACAGAAAGGGGTTTATTGATATTGCGAAAATCAAGTGTGTGGAGATAGTGAAGAATGATGATGGTGTCATTCCCTGTCAAAATAAATACCCATTTCAGGTGAGCTGCCGTATTTTTGCAATAATGCAATGCTGGGCTTTGAGTCCTGTTGCTGTTTGACATTAGTCAGTGCTTTGGTGGCTGACTTTTAGGTTCATTTGCCGCTTTAATAGCTACTGTTTTTCTTCATTTAATGGCTTAAGTCTTTGTTGAAACTTCTTATTCTTGTGTGGAGCTGTTAGATTCTACCGACGGTGCGGAGTTTCTAAACCCCAGATCTTAGTTACTTACTCAGATTTATCGCAGAGCAGTTAGAAGAAGGAGTGAGAGCTGAGACTGCAAAAAGTGGGGTGAAGTTTTCCTTGTGAATCTGAAAAGCTGAGATGTGGCAGGTGTAAGTTACTTTCAAACAGAAATGAGATGAAAAGGCTTCCTGGGGCCGGGCGCGGTGGCTCACGCCTGTAATCCTAGCACTCTGGGAGGCCGAGGTGGG
>JAQIFY010002286.1:0-13459 GCA_028533085.1 Varecia variegata | reverse complement strand
TGTAATCCTAGCACTCTGGGAGGCCGAGGCGGGTGGATCGCTCGAGGTCAGGAGTTCGAGACCAGCCTGAGCAAGAGCGAGACCCCGTCTCTACTAAAAATAGAAAGAAATTATCTGGCCAACTAAAATATATATATAGAAAAAATTAGCCGGGCATGGTGGCGCATGCCTGTAGTCCCAGCTACTCGGGAGGCTGAGGTAGTAGGATCGCTTAAGCCCAGGAGTTTGAGGTTGCTGTGAGCTAGGCTGATGCCACGGCACTCACTCTAGCCTGGGCAATAGAGCAAGACTCTGTCTCAAAAAAAAAAAAAAAAAAAAAATTTTTTTCTTTCTTCAATAATAAATTAACCTTAGCTTACTGTAATTTTTTACTTTATAAACTATTTATTTTCTTTAACTTTTTGAATCTCTGTAATGACACTTAGCTTAAAACACATTGTACAACTGTACAAAAATGTTTTCTTTCTTTATATCCTTATACGGTAAGCTATTTGCTATTTATTTAGTAATTTATGTGTTATTTACTTTTTAAACTCTTTTGTTAAAGAAAATACAAACACACACATTAGCCTAGGCCTACACAGGCCTAGACTGTCAATCTTTCATCAGTCTTCCATCTCCACACCTTGTCCTACTGGACAAGAGCAAAAACAGGCATGGAGGTGTCATCTCCTATGATAACAAGGTCTTCTTTTGTTATACCTTCTGAAGGACCTGCCTTAGGCCATTTTATAGTTAACTTTTTTATTTTCATACATAGAAGGAGTATATTCTAAAATAATGATAAAATACTATACTATAGTAAATGTATAAACCAGTAGCAGTCATTATCATTATCAAGTATTATGTACTGTACATAACTGTATGTGTTATACTTTTGTATAGCTGGCAGTGCAGGAGGTTTGTTTATACCAGCATCACCACAAACACATGAGTAACCTGTTGCCCTATGATGAAATTATACGGCTACAATGGCACTAGGCCATAGAAATTTTTTAGCTCCTTATAATTTATGGGACCACTGTCATATATGTGGTAGGTGTTGACCAAATCATCATTAATGTGGTGCACAACTGTATATTATCTCATTTTATCCTGATAAGTCTTATTATCATCAGTCTTATAAAAGAACTAAGGTATAAAACAGATAGATGGTTTTTCCAAAGTCACACATGGAACAAGGTGGAGAATTCAGATTTCTTAATCATTGGTTTGCTGTTCTTATATCACTACCTGCAATGTGGATCTAGATTCATAGCATTAATAAAACTAATAAAATCTTGTTACTGTATGGGCCTTTATGTTTTAGAAATTCTTTGATATAGATTATCTAATTTCAACCTAAGAACATTACTATGAGACAATAAGACCACCAGGTGATAATGAACTGAGTCCTCATACAGCTTTTCATGTATTATCATATTGTGGCAGGCAGTATCTCGGATGGTTCTCCATGATCTGGTTCCTCCTGGTGTTCATGCCATTGTGTAATCCCGTCCCCTTGAGTTGAGTGTGGGCTGGAACTAGTGACTTGTCTCTAATGAGGAATATAGCAGAAGCAATGGGATGTCACTTCTGAGATTAGGTTATAAAAAGACTGTGGCTTCCATTTTGGAATCTTTCAATCGAAGCCCTTGCTCTGAGGAAAGCAAGCTGCAACATCTGGGTGAAGCAAGCTGTTTTGTTGGTAGCCCTATAGAGTGGTCCATGTGGCAGTGAACTGCTAACGTTTCCAGCCAACAGCCAGCCAGGATCTTAGGTTTGTCAACAGCCACAGGAGTGAGCTTGGAAGCCTATCTTTCTTCGGCTGAGCCTTGTGCAGTCCTGGTTGACATTACATAACACTTTGATTGCAGCCTGTGACAGATCTGAGCCAGAGGACTCAGCTTAGCCATACCCAGATTCCCAACCTATACAAACTGTGAGATAATAAATTTTCTTGTTTCAAACAATTAGGTTTTGGGGTAATTTATTATTTAGCAATAGATAACTAATATACATATTTAATCTTCATAGCAGCCCTATGATATAGTACTATTATGCCAGCCTTAGCTCACCAATGAGGAAATTGAGGTTTAGAGATGTGAAATAATTTTCCCCAAAGCAAGAAGTTAACAAGTGGCAGAGCTGGGTTATGAACCTGGCTTTCTGGACTCCAGGGCTTGGGCTTGAGCCCCATGCTGTGTTGCCCTCTAGGAGTATGATAGAAGATGCAGTTTGACTTAACACAGGTGATAATGAATTCCAACAGCACACTTTGATTTGAGAAACTTCCCTAATAGAAGGCTTAGGTAGGCAGGGCAGATGTTATTGTCCCCATTGTAATAATGACAGACCATGAGGCTCAAACAGTCAAGAGGGTGGGGCATTGATAGAGGCCCTCTGACCCTAGGTCTCTGTTCCATGCCCCTTCACCCTTAGAATCATTTTGTTAAACAGGCAGAACATATACTACAAATACCACATATTTTAATATAACAGTAATGTGTAGCAATCATAATAACAATAAAATGTAACCCCCAATTATTAATTAAATGCATGCTAATGTTATTAATATGTATATCCGAGAAAAAGGCACTCAGTATACTTAATGCAATGTGAAAGATTATCCAAAAGCCAGTGGGACCTGGCTGGACACCTTTTTAGTATAAAACTATAAATTGCCACAAATGTGCTGGAGAAAATTGCTCCATCTGCATCATAGGAGTGTTACCTCTGCCACTAAGCTGAAACTAATCAGGTCTTGTGAGCTTTGAGACTTTTGTTTCCTCTAAAGTAATTTTTCACCCCTTCTTGGCAAGGTGCTTCATTTATATGTAAGTCATCAAACCCTGGGGTAAGTACATTTTGATCCTCCAATGCCTTGGGCAAAAAGTAAGGCCTCAGGTGGCCTTAGAAACAGCCTTATTGTGTTGCAAAAAGGGTGAGGAGATTACATTATGTTACCAGTTTATAATCTATGAAATAAAATATGCTTGCCAATATGAAGGTATCTTATAAATGATTTACTTGCTAATTACTAATTAAATGACATATTTAATACTTGCGTTTTTAGAACCTCTGTATAAGGAACTGAATGAGGCTCAGAAGGACAGAATGATCAGAAAGTTAAAACAGTTCAAATGAAAGCATAATAAAAGAGTAAATCTTGCTTCTTTCCCTGAATATTTACTTAAATTATGTTAAACTACATGGTAGAATAGTATTTATGGATTATTAAATGTCAAATACTTGTGCCAGGTGATAAAAATTTCCTTGAGTAGGGCAGAGTTCAATATTAAAATCTGCACTATGTAATAAAGTTAAAGTTTAGGATGTAAGATATTTAAGCATAAAATCCTTGTTCACTTGTAATACAGGAAAGAATTAATTACAATGACACATTGTGTTGTCAGAAATCAGGGAAGGATAAATATTATTGAATTCAGAGGGATGAGTTTTGGAATGCAAAGTCCTTTTCTGCAGGGTCTTCTTCCTCCATCTTCCCCAGATGAGGTGAGTTTTCATTTCCCATTTTTCTTGGACTCTGACAACATCTTTTTCATACCTTTCAAGAATGTTTTTTGCAATGTGCAAGCTTAATGTAAACCCCTACTATTACATTGCTGTTTGCCAGGCAAGCTATTGGCTTTTGTATATTTTGTAGCTAGCTACCTTACTGAATTCTCACATTTTTTCTAATGGCATTTTTATTTATTCACTTGAGTTTTCCTACTGGGTAATTACATCATCTGTAAATAATAATACTGCTTTTTCCTGATCAATATTTATAACATTTCTGTCCCCTCCCTCCCTCCTTCCTTTCTTCCTTCCTTCCACTGCATAGAACATTCAGATGAATATCAAATAATGGCGGTAATATCGGGCGGCCTTTTTGTACCCCTACAATGTTTCATCAATAACATGATGTTGTCTATTGTTTGAGAATGGTATCCTTATTGTGAAAAACTGTTCTTTTCTATTTCTAGTTTACTAGAAGTTTTTTGAAAATTATGAATATACGTTGCATTTTATAAACTTCTGGTAAATTTTGAGATGACCATTGGCTCACTAATGTGATATTATTGCTCATTTTAAAAGGCAATTTGAGTTTCCCATAAAGAAAACTCTGGTAATAAAATGTTTGCAACATGATAGTAACATATTTTCTTGTTTATACATGACATGTCTATTGTTAGGACTAGGTCTGTGAGAGTAAGTTCTGTTATGTGTTTTTCTGTTTCTTTAGCTGTAACAAACACATCATGCTGAACCCTGTAGATCTGGGCCACCACAGGTGTGGTCTATAAACTAGCAGCATCAATTTCACTTGGAAGTTTGTTAGGAATGCAAATTATTGGCCTTACCACACCCTACTGATTAGAAGCTTTGCAGATGGGGGCCAGGAATCTGCTGTTTAACATGCTTTCAAGATGATTCTCCTGCACGCTAAGGTTCAAGAGGTATCACTATAGAGTATGCAGAAATCATGTGACTCTCTGGGTGCACAGCAAGTGCAAATGGAACTCCAGAGTGACATACTGGGAGCAGACCCTTCTCCTACATGTACAAGGGAAGGATTTGTTGGTGGATTCAGAGTGTGGGGATTCAGTGGTTGGAGAAAGTAGCACCCACGGGCATTCTTTGGGGCTTGAGGCCATACTTGATCTGAGACAAAGTTTAGGAATTAAAAGAGAACAAATTCTTTTCAACAGGGTTCAGGGTAGTGGAATCAGCCTGGACTTATCTCCCTTTATTTTCTACAAGGCCAGCACCAAACACCTCACCTAAATTTAGACCAGGACTATTTTTACAGCTCTTCTCATAGGAATAATAATGAAGATAACAATTGTAATAATAGCTACCATTTCTTCACAGTCCATGCAGCACCACCCTTTCTTTACTCCTCTCAATAGCTCTATAAGGCAGGAGTTGTTCCCATTTTAGAGATGGGACAACTGAGGGATAGAGGGGCCAAAGAACTTACTTGGAGTCATGATAAGAACAAAGTGAGGGGGTATCAAATTACCATCAAGAGAAAAGAACTGGAGAACTGGAATAAGAATGTTACAGAAAACCAACATGATGAAGGTCAAATAGCCAATGATATTTTCCTAAAACCCCATGTTTCTTTAATGATGCTTTTGCAGACACCAAAACTATTTCTGAAAGGAGGCCAAAGTGAAGGAGAAAGTAAATTCCTTCATCCAGGAATGAAGCTGGGATGGATGCAGAAAACAGTGTAAGACTGTAGATCTACCCTTGCTAGGCTATGAAAACTTTGTGGAGTGGCTCTTGGTAGGAACTCACTAAATATAGTTGTGGGAAAGCCAGAAGCAGCTGCCCCAACATTGAAAGCAAAGGGAATGAATCATGAGGTCAGAGGCATCATCTCCAGCCAAGGGGCTGCAATGTCTGATGTGATAGGAGTTTCCCCAGTAAAGTCTGCTCTGAGAGGTTTCTCCAAGTGGACGGGTATCAGCCAGCTGCTTTTCAAAAATGCATTGCATAAAATCCCTTTGCAGGATACTATGTTATTGAGTTGCATAGGCAGAGATAGCAAAGGGAGGTTTATCACGAACAGTTTTTCTGTTATATTTTGGTTGTCAAGTATAGTCATAAATGAGCAGTTATAGTAAAATCTATTTCAAGTGTTAAATACAGGTAATACCATAACACACACATACATACACAAACACACACACACACAGTTTCGTTATGATCATCTAAAAAGTTCCTACTGATAGAAGTTGGCAATATACCCTCTCTACCTTATTAAGAGAACTTTTTTTTATCAAGGGGCCACATATGTTTATAGAGATTTTTGCCTCTCATCCACTTTGAGTGGTTCAAGAGACACATTTACTTGCTGAAATAGGAGGGAGGAAAGATTAAAGGCAAAATAGCATATTATTTACAATAATTTGTAAACTCTTCAGTGGCTTAGAAACTGGAGTATAATAAGTAAACACAAATCTCAGAGTTGGATGTAGTATGGAAAGTTATCCAGTTTAATCCTCTATGGTCAAGTCCATATTAAAAGAATGTACCGAGATGGACACAGAGAACACTCTGCCCACATCACTCCTTCGAGAAAAGGCTTGTAGCCCCAGCTGCTGGGATTGCTGTCAGAATAGCCTTTGGCTCTCAGTCCCTTCAGGAATGTCTTCAGCCGCAGAGAGCTGCCTCACTCAAGATTATGTCCTTCCTGAGGCAGGCCACATCCGGTGACTGAGGGAGGAAGGGGTTGGAAAGTCCCACCATTTTGGCCCATCTTGGGACAACTCTGATGGATCATTTTAGCTCAGAGCTCCTCCCCACGGGGTCAGCAGAGAGTGTTACTGGGCCCATTTTGCAGCTCTACTTTTCCTTCTGCCTCATCCTGCTTTCTTCTTTTTCTTCCATGTAGTTCCCAAGGTCATTTCCTAATAAACATCTTGCACACTAAACCCCATCTCGGGGTCTGTTTCTTAGAGGACCCAACCTGTCACATGCCTGCAAAGACATCACCTAATCACTTTCAAATGATCCAGAGTGCATAGCTCATGGGCAGTCTAATTGCATTTTTATGTACTTTTAGAAAGATCTTCCATAAAGTGTTGCAACCAGCCTCTCTGCACATGTTAAGTGGATCTTCCCTCTTGAACCACCCAGATCAAGACTAGCCCCTCCAAATTCTACTTCCTTTATACCCATTCGCTTGCCCTGAATTCTCTTTTGTGGTCTAAAGAGTGAAACAAAGTTTTAGCTGATTCATCATCATCTCCTCCTTTTTTTGTAATTGTGCTGCTAAAAGGAGACAAAATTGAAAGGAAAAGCAAATGATTCATAGGTCAATAGTCCAGGAAATATGGAGTAGTCATGTTCCTTCTTAGTGGCTACCCATTTCCATTTGGGGTGGGGGTGGGGGGCTGTTGCAGGAGGAAGGGGTACAGTGGAAGCCAGGGGAGAAGAAAAGCAGTGCTTTGTAGCAGAAGCACAGATTTGGAGTCACCTTGGGAAATTCTTTTAACCATTCTGAGATCCAATAAATATGTTCTTTTCACTCTCCTATGTACTTGGTCTTGGTGATAGGAAACATTATCTATCAGGTTTAGAAACTTGGGAGTTGTTTTGCATTCCTTTACTCCTCACATCCATTTAATCTCAACAAGTTATTTCCTTCTTCTCCTAAAGCCCAAATTCATCTGGTTTCTGTTTCCCTCTCTCTATGTCTACTGATACTGCCTTGGTCCAGGCTCTCACCGTGGCAATTGTCTCTGCCAGACCCATTCCTTTCTGCTCCACATTCTAGCTGGAGTGAGCAATCTCTAATACTAAACTAATGATCTTGGCTAACAGCTTAAAATGCCATAACGAAGCACTGTTTATTATAACAAAACCCTGAAAACAACCCAAATGTTCATCAATGGTAGAATGGATAATTAAATTGTGACATACTCATACAATATAATGCTATATAATAACAACAAAAAATAATAAGCCTCTAGTATTAGCATCCACATGAATGAATCTCATGAATATAACAGTGACCAAATTACAAGAGATCATCCTATGTCATTTACATATATATAAGCCTCGAAATAATTTATGATGTTGGAAGGCAGGCAGTGGTTACATTTAAGGAGGAGGTCAAGTAATGACTGGTTGGGGAAAGGATAGGAATTTGCATAGTGGTGATGTTCCATTGCTTAGTGGTGGTTAGTCACATGGGTATATTCACTTTGAGAAAAGTCACTGAGCTTAATGTGTATGATTTGTACACTTTTCTGGGTGTATATTATTTTTCACAAATACCCTTAAAAATTCTATAATGATTCCCCGAAGGTAAAGTCCAAATTCATAGGATCCCCTCCCTGACCTGTACATACTTCTCAAACCTTCTCTTTAGTTATTCTATTTATTCAGAGCGAGTGTTCACTGCACTCACTCTGAATTTCCTACACTTCCCTGAAAAGCACAGCAACCCAGTTGGTTTGGTGACAAATACAATTTTTTAATGAGTGAATGGTGAGGCTGATAATCCTTGAACTGCTTTTGTGAGCATTAAATAAAAGAATATATGAGGCTATTAGCACAGTTCCCGAAACATAGCAGATAGTCAGGATATATTAACTCCTTCCTCCTTTTCTCCTCCCCACCAGTGCAGATGAATGAATTTATAACTCTGAACATTATTAGGATATTGCAGCTAAAGTCACTTTTTGGGAGGTATTTCCTATCAAATCTCACTATCTGTTTGGCGTTTACTCCAAAAACACACTCTGGTTTGTCTTCAATTCCTCAGAATGTAAATCTTGACACAAATTTAACTTTCTTGTGTAGGCTGTCCCAACAAAATACATACTTTAATATTTGAGTCAGATCCTTCCCAAATCTCTTGGAAATAATCACCACATTCCCATTATCTGATAAAGGAATAAAGATCTGCTGTATCTAAGGAAACAAAATCATGGGGTCTGGTTTTACTTTATTTGAGCATGTTAGGTAGATGGGGTCATTATTAATAGAAGGATCTGAGAGTTTTAGAATGCAAGCTGCTGCTTCTGGTTGCTATTTCTCAAAATATTATCTTCTTGCTGTAAAAATGCTTTCCTTTTCATGCCAGATTTCATAAAGACCTTCCATCTGGTCAGTACTGATAACTAGAATCTTGAGATGCTCATTCTTATAACTTAAAATGATCCAGATGTAGAAGGATTAGGTTTTATAGCTTCTTCTAAAGGATTTTGTCTTCCTAATCCTACAACTGCATGTGTTGAGAATTGATCAACATGAGAGAACTCTAACAAGGAACCTATTATAGCTGTGGTCCCCAACCCCTGGGCCGCAGACCGGTACTGGTCTGTGGACTGTGGCCTCAGAGCTCTGTGCACCCCCAAAAACCCCGTCCATGGAAAAATTGTCTTCTATGAAACCAGTCACTGGTACTAAAAATGTTGGGGGCTGCTATACTGCTGTATTAAAGTGTTCCACTCTCTCTATATATTTTTCATTCGACATGTTTTAGGAGAACACAACCATGAAATAAAAGCACTGAAATCTATAATCTATAAGGACTATAGTGTACCACAGGTAATCTACAGTGAGTGAGACAAAATAATATAACTAAAAATGAAAAATAAAATTAGAATAAAACTGTATTAGGAACAGAGTTCTCAAGAATTTACCAATTTGTTGTGATCCAGGAATACGCCAGTTGATTGATCTCTATAAATTCTGTTTCTGTTTCTTAATCCACAAAATGTGGGAACAAATACCAAATTATGAAAAGTGGATGGGATATTGATGAAAGTCCTTTCATTCCCAGGAAGACAGACTTTGGCAAGTTAATGTCGAGGCCCTAAGTTTTAAGGGCCATAACACTGGTTCTAGAAAATTACTGAGGGAGGAAGAAACAAGGGAGAAGTTAATCACTCTGAGGGGCTGCTGCCTCATTCCCAAACCAAGTGATTCTCCCTTTTCTCTTCCAGGTTCACTCATCTGTCCCCTTCTCACTTACATAGCATACTCATCTTCAATGTTTCCCTAAAGTTAATGTTCACATAGTTTCACACATATGGAAATGTGGTAGGTGTAGAAGAAAGGAGCATAAAGCATGAGATGCCAGACTCACCTCTGCCCTGAGATGGCCTTGATAACTTATGGTGTGAACAACAAGTTCCTATGTGGTAGAAATTCAGTTTTGTAGCAGTCTCAACCTTATTTTTTCATGTAAATAAGCCTGTAGAAATAAAGGGAAATAAAGGGAAATATTAGATTTAGGTCTTTTATTTTTAAAGGGTAATATAGAAATAAAATTCCAAGAAGGGCTATAAAACAAACATGGAAAAAATGACCTGTGTGTAAAGGTGAGGTGTAGGGAATTGGACACTTCAGTAATGAGAAGATGACCCAAAAGTTCAGGGCCTGAGGCTTTTTGCAAAGGGATCTACTTTTCATTTGAAGCCTTGCTGTCTTGATGGTGATGGTGGTGGTAGTATGTCGTCCCCACCCAGACACTAGGAGGTGCTTGAGCCAGGTGGGAACAAGGTGATATGAGTGATATATCTTACTTCCCTCTTCAGTAATAATCCTATCAAAGAGCAGGGAATGGGGATGTATTACAGTGTCACCTGGACTGAGATGTGTCCTGGATTTTGTCTCCTCCTAGATACCACCTCTGAGAATCCCTGACTTTATCTTCCTCAAAAGAATGGAAATTTATTCACATGATTGCTGCTGACCAGGCATCAATAAGAAGACATGGGAAGCAAATGTTTTGTATAGACACCAGAATGGCCAACATAGGTGACATCAGGGTGAGTTGTAAGGGAGGCACATTCCTGTGGGCAAGTATTGAGACATGAGCGATAGCCTCCAAGTACTTGGTCTGGGAATATGCCCTGAGTAAAGTCACCATGGGCAGTAGAAGATGACAGAATGAATATTTGAGTTTTCCATGTTTGTAATGTTGATTTCTGTAGAATTTAAAATTTGTCAGCTGGTGGATATACATTGTTAATTTGAATACATTTTATTATAAGATAATCTGTTAATCCTGGAAATCCTTATGAAAGGAACAATAGCCACCTAAAGGAATATTTACACATGCATATACCTGCAGACCAGAGTCTTGGCTGGATTTTTTAAAGCTCCTTTCCAGCTCTATCATTAGAAGTCTCAATTTATACAGAGATCTGTAGCAATTCTTGGAGCTTCTGCAGCCCGTATCAGGTGATGATGACATAACAGTTAAGTTCTATCAACAAGAATGAATCAGGATTTGAGTGAGTTTCTCTATATAGCTTTTTTAGTGATGAAATACCTGGGCAGAAGTACTTCTCCCATCTCAATGCAGCAAAATGGTTAGTTGTGAGGTGCTATGCAATTTTAGAAATAAACAACATACTTTGTTTTAAACAGGATACAGAAGCTGAGTTGAATTCCACTTAGGACGTCTGCTTTATCATTACAGCTCTGTGGGCTGGAGGCTAAAGTTCTGAAGGGAGGGAAAGGGCGGGCAGGCATATTTTGTGCATTTGCTAAGTGGGCCTGAAACGCCTCCACTTACTCATTTGTTGAAGACAGGGTCATCTCACTTAATTCAGCAGGAAAACAACTGCACCAGTAAGAGAAGAAAGGCTGGCTCATAATCTCCTCTTTGCATTTCAGAGGTATTTCAAATATGCTCCCCACGAAAGAGGCTGTGCAGGAAACCAGACTCAGGCACCTGCTTTGTCCCTCATGTACAATGTTAAGTCAGGGAAGCCCTTGACTCATAAGTCCACCCTGGGTGTCTAAGGTTATGCACATTATGTCTGAATGTGTAACTGTGAAAAATATATATTCTAGAGCAATGTCAAATTCAGACCAGGAGTACGTACAGATTAGAGCTCAGGGGGAAAGCGTAAGAATAGTAAAAAGGGCCTGAATTATTTGGGAAAAGACACTGCTCCCCCAATCCTTGACCGTATTTCTTCCTGTAGCCCCTCCCTCTCTGAGGTCGGTGCAGGAGGCAGGGAAGGACAATCAGAAAGGTTAGGAAGAAGCACCCTGGGATGCTGGCACCCTCTGCCTCATCCTTCTTATTCAAGGACAAGTAAGCAGTGTCGGGTGGAATACAAGGTCCTTTACAAAACTGGACACAGGCAGAAACGTACCAAAGTACACATATTTTGACAATGCAAAACCATGTATGATCTTGTGACAGGAGCTAGAACCACTTTCCTTTAGCCTCAATTCCCTTTCATTTTCACGATATAGGGGGCAGCGTCTCATCTTATAGTATAGGGTGGAAATAGCTTAAGACTAAACTTCCCATCTTAACTTGCACTTTCCAAGCTTTATTTTGTAATTTAAGAAAATGTGTCAGTCCCATCGCCTCCCCACCTGGGTATTTTGTTTATCAGGACTGAGCACATTATTATTTTCTAAGGGCTTGTAGCAACGGCGCAGTCCTTTCTAATGGAAGGTATTCAATCAGTGTTGGCTTTGAAATCACCTCGTCCACCCGCGGTCCCTGGAGCACGCCATCTCCGTGTGATTTCTACTCAAGTTTTTTCCCTCCTATCTCCCCTTTCACATTCATTTAATTTTTAAGCTGCCTCAAATCCTTTTGCAAGGAGGCAGGATAAAATGCTTAAATCACAGTTGTACACCATGTCGACTCTCAGGTTCACGCATTTAGGGGATGGTGTGAACAAGAAATGCGCTCCGCACTAAGAAGTCCAGGGGGCGACCTTCACAGTCTCCCTCCCGACACCCTGCGCCCAACTCCCGCCGTCTTTGCGCCTCAAAGGTGGCAAAAATCTCCAAGCCTGAGCCTGAGCCCCCGGCCCTGGTCGGGGTGAGAAGGGAAGCCGAGGCGGTCCCCGGAAGGTGTGCGCCCCTCACCTTGTGGACGGTGCGTGCAGCCGAGTCGCACAGGGCGAGCTGAGGTGTCCCGCTGGCTCCAGAAGTCTCACTCGGAACCCGCTCCTTTTTCTCCCGAGCTTTATCAAAACGCCGCTTCTCGCAACACCCGGTTCTGAGGTACGCGGAACCCAGAGGCGCTCTCCCCTCCAGCGTCCTTGCCCGCGCCAGTGCCCCTGGGCTGCGGCGAGACAGAGCCGGGGAGCGCGGCGCGCCAGGCAGCCCCGCGGCGGCGCGGGTGGCGAGCGCTGCGCTTCGCCGCGTCTGGGCGCCGGGACTAGAAGAGCAGGCGAGAGGGAGAGCGCGGAAGAGGAGGAGCAGGAGCAGGGGGCAGTCTAGGAAACCAGCCGCGCAGGTTGCAGCCACCTAGGACGCCACCGAACGGAGAAAGGGGGTGGCTGGGATGAAAAGATGAGCCCGGGTGCAAGGCAGGTGGTGGTGTGGAGGGGAACCGGGGGTCGGAGCACCGAGGTACTCCAGCTCTGGCTTAACCTGTGAAGGAAATTCTGGAGCTGATGGCGCCCGGAGGGCTCCCTATTGCAAACACTAGAGGGCAGCGCTGTCCACGTTATAAACCGGGCCTATGGGGCTGGAGGTGTGGATAAGGGACCCACCTCCAGAGCCCTGTGCAGGCCGCGGCCCAGGCGGAGAAGGGGACAACTGATACACGAGGCAGACCCTAGTCCCCTCTTCTGTGGCGAGCCTGAGCCGGGGAAGGAGAGGAGAAGAGGGAGTAGCTGATGGGTTCGGTCGCTTTCTCTCAGAGGCTCCTCCAAGCAAACCCTCAGTTTTCCTCAGGGGGAAAATTAGAGTGAATATCCGCAGGGTGCATTAAGGAGAGGGATGAGGAGAAAGAGGCGAGGGAGAAGTGAAGGGAAATTGGGGCGGGACGGGGGCAGAGAGGTGGGGAAAGCAGAGAAGAAAAGGAGATAGGGGTAGGGATGGGGTGGTTGGCGCTGAAAGAACCGCTGAAACGGCCTTGCCCGTTTTTCTGGAGGTAACTCTACTCGAGGGGCCATTTCAGGTTGGCAGAGGGCTTTGTGCACTTCCTAGTGGTCCGGGAGCTTTTTTTTTTTTTTTTTTTGTG
>JAQIFY010002285.1:0-13460 GCA_028533085.1 Varecia variegata | reverse complement strand
ATAGTTACAAAATTAGAAAGAAATGGGAACCAGTGTGTTGGGGCCTCTTAGTTTACATGCTGTTAGTCTAATAGCTTAATTGGCTTAACTAGGCATATTAGTCATCATTCTGTTTCTATTAAATCCAT
The DNA here is from genome assembly GCA_028533085.1 of Varecia variegata. NCBI lineage: Eukaryota > Metazoa > Chordata > Mammalia > Primates > Lemuridae > Varecia > Varecia variegata. The sequence continues at coordinate 13,332 of JAQIFY010002285.1, read as the reverse complement.
TTTGGGGGCTATCCTAGGCTTTTTAAGTGTGGCATGGTCATACCAAAATGCATCATGGTGGGACTGGCATGAAGTCACAGGGCTGACTCATTGTCACCTTGGGTGGTACTTAAATCCCATGGGTCCAAAGGAGCCCATCTGTAAAATGGAGAGACCAAGAACTTCTTAAGGATTGTCATAAACATTAAGTGAGATAATACGTGAGAAGGGAAATTAAAGGACTTTCCTCCACTTTTCCCTTTAGCTACAGATATGCATCATTAAACTGCAGTTTAAAAAATTTGCTTCTCTAATGTTCTCAGCACTCCGTCTCCCAGGCTCTCGGTGTTACAGCAAGTGTTACAGCGGGTGGTCCCGAGGACAAACCGAGTGGCACACTCGGAGAGTCGGAGAATTAACATTTATTTGCCGGTGGGCTCAGAGGGGTCTCGCCACCTAATTTTGAGTACCGTCTACCCAATTTTTCCCATTTTTATTAAGTTGGGGTGATCCAAGGGGAGGGGTCTCAGGTGATTAATGCCCACCAGGTAATAGATTAAATTACTGTCTGCACCAGATAATTAGGTTTACTGTTATGTTAATGTGTTAGGTGTTAGGCTAGTGTCCTGCACCAGGTAATCAGGTTTAGTGTTATGTTAATGTGTTAGACAGTAGGTTAGTAATATGTTAATGTGTCAGGTGTTAGGTTAGTGATGTGTTAATGCGGGTCTTCTGTGTGGCGGGGTGGGGGTCCCAGGTGGCTGCTGTGTTAAGTAATAGATGGGGGTTTTCCTTATCATTGGCACTTTGCTGAAACTGCCAGTTAAGGTGAGATGATCCAGTTGGCCTCGCCTGTTGCTTCGTCTGGGTGGTTGACAGCTGCAGCCTTCCTGGCTCGCTCCCCCCACCTTCCCTTAATGCCCTGGCCAGCTTCCTTCCTTTAATGTCTGTTCCCCAGGGTCTCTGCTGTCCCTTGGGTGTGCTCATCCCTTCCTACTTCGCCTGTCAACTCTGCAGTGAGCCTCTCATCCTGGGTCAGCTCTGCTTACCCTGCAGATACCTCAAAAGTTGGTGAGCCTCAATCTCAGCACTGTCCGAGTCTGCAGCTCTGCTGCTCGCACGTTCCCGAAGAGTGTTAACCTGGGGCAGACGTGCTTCCCAGGGCTCCTGCTTGTCACAACTTTGCTTCTCTCAGCGGCCCCAGTCTCTTCAGGCCCTGCTACGCTCCTAGCCCCAGCCCCGTCCGCTCTGCTCTGTGTGATGGGAGGCAGTCAGCTCCTGGGTGCCAGTCCTCCTCCTGCCAGCCTAGTGTCATTTTGTTGCCAGTTACCTTTACCTTTTTTTTTTTTTTTTGAGACAAAACTGTCACCCAGGCTGGGGTGCAGTGACACGATCATAGCTCACTGCAGCCTTAACTCCTGGGCTGAAGCCTCCTGAGTAGCTGGGACCACAGGCATGTGCCACTGTTCCCAGCTAAGTTTTATTTTATTTCATTTTATTTTTAAATTTATTTTATTTTTATAAATTAATTAATTGAAAAGGAGTCAGCACATCCAGAGTGCAATGGATAAGCCTCACCCTGGGAAAACCACCTTTATGATCATGGTATATCCCCTGCCAAGTTTAAGCATCCCGGCTAAATTTGTTCGTTTTTTTAGAGAGTATCACCATGTTGCCCTTGTTGGTCTCGAACTCCTGACTTCAAGCAATCCTTCTGCCTTGGCCTCCTGCGCAGCTGAGATTGCAGGCACAAGCCACGGCGCTGGGCCCACCAGTTACCTTTTAAACCATCTGTCCATTTACCCAATGTTTGGTGCTTCCCATTCTAGCAGAGTGAAGTCCAGAATTCCAGACTCCTTGGAGTGGCAGTCAGAGGACCGCTTTAGAGGACCCCAATCTTGTCCTTTTGGTCACCTTTTCCTCTAGCATGCTGTATTTCCTCTCCTGCCTCTGGGCACTGTCTCTCACTATTGTTCTCCCTTATTGCCCATACCTTGCTGGTCCCCCAGGGCCCACCCATGCTGTCATCTTTATTGACACTTCTCTGGTTCCTCCAAACAGAATTAGCTGTTGTCATCCCTCTCCCTTATCACACTTGGCTCCTGATTTGGGGACAGCATTTAGCACATTATTTACAAGGCTTGACTCCCACTTGGCTGGTTTGTGGGCTTCAGTGAGCGGTGGCTGAAGCCCGCTCTGTGGGCCTTGCAGATAGTGTGTGCTTGGGCACCCCTCCCCCCGTGTCTGAATTACAGATAGATCTCTCACAGCAGGGTTTGATTGTGCTTTGTATAATTCTTCTGTGCTTGAAACAGATTCGCTTCTTTCTGTTTTGTATAGGTCCTCAGTGGGTGTATGAATAGTAAAGCAATGACGACTTTAAACAGTGTTTTAATACAAACATGAATATCAGACTCTAGGGTAGACATTTTTAGTATTTGCAGTAATAAACATAATTATTAAATACATCTTGATTCTTTTTTGTAGTAACTGATCACCAAAGAATACTATACTTTTTGTTTACTTATTTGTTTTCAGTGTGTTTATGAGAAATACACTTTCTGTTTATAGTCAAGGAAAAAAGTCAGGAGAAGAGCTTACGAAACTTGCTTGAAGTTACAGATAAAAGTAAATCCAAGACAGGGTTTTGTGTTTTTTTTGAGACAGAGTCTCGCTTTGTTGCCCAGGCTAGAGTGAGTGCCGTGGCGTCAGCCTAGCTCACAGCAACCTCAAACTCCTGGGCTCAAGCGATCCTCCTGCCTCAGCCTCCCGAGTAGCTGGGACTACAGGCATGTGCCACCATGCCCGGCTAATTTTTTCTATATATATTTTTAGTTGGCCAGATAATTTCTTTCTATTTTTTAGTAGAGACGGGGTCTCACTCTTGCTCAGGCTGGTCTCGAACTCCTGAGCTCAAACAATCCGCCTGCCTCGGCCTTCCAAGTGCTAGGATTATAGGCGTGAGCCACTGCGCCCGACCCAAGACAGGGTCTTGACTCATGAATGCAGTTTGTACAGGAAGAAAGCTGTCTTAGCAGCCAGCTAGGACTTGCCTTTTGCTACATCCTTCCACTTTCACACCTGTGTGTGCCTGTGCTGAGTATTTTTTTTCCAACTCATGTTTTTATTGAGTCATAATTGATATACAAGGAAATGCACAATTTTAAGTATATAGTTCATTGGGTTTTTAAAAACAGCTCATTGAATTTTGTTTTGACAAACGCATGTACCTGTGTAACCTACTTCCCTCTCAAGATCTGGGCGTGCCCATCAACTCAGAACATAACCTTGGGCCTCTCCTCCGTCATTTTCCCTTGTGCTCAAACCCCTCTTCCAATTTCTTTCAAAATAAGTTAGTTTGCCTGGTTTAGAGTGTCGTACAGGTGGAACCACACTGTATGTAGTCTGTGTCTGTCTTCTTTCACTTAGCATATTTTTGAGATTTATCCATGTTGGTGCTTGTATCAGTAATATTTTCCCCTTTGCACAGAAGTATGCCATTGTATGACTATACCACTATTTATCACCTGTCGATGGATATTTGAGTTGTTTCTAGTTTGGGGATATTATGAATAAAGCTGCTGTGAACAGTTTTGTATAAGTTTTTGTGTTCACATTTTTTTTCTTGATAAAATATCTAGAAGTGGAATCACTGAGTCATGGGGTAGGTGTTTGTTTACCTTTGAGAAAGTGCTAGGCTGCTTTCTAAAGTGGTTGTTGTATTGGGAACTTTTTAAAATTTATAAAAGTAGTAGGGCTTTGTTCTCATTCTAGAAGTTCTGCTATAGACCTGCAGTTGGCAGTCCTGTATTTTGCAAACCAGTTTTAGATTCTATAACTTTGCTAAGATAAGCTCATTGGAAAATAGTTCAAAATATTATTAAGCATTTAAAATTGTTGGCAATTGCATAGATATTTGAATAAAGTTATTATTTATAAATACTGTACTTAAAAAGTCACCTCCCTTAGTTTAAGCAACTTGGGATTCCAGGCCACACCTGTCACTAAAAAGCTCAGAAGGAACCCAGAGCTAGGAGTATGTGAGGGAACCATTGGCGTGTCAGGGTTTGCTGAGGGCCTGGGACGGAAGGTTGTCTCGCACGCCCGGAGGGATCTCACGGTGGCCGCACGGCACACTTGAGGCAGGAGACAGTGAGGGCCTCTGGGTTATCGAGAGGCACCCAGCATGTGTTCCACGGCAGAAACCAGGGAAACTCTCCCTGCCCACCTCTTGGTCCCGCCCAGGCCTGTCTCCTGTGCCCTCCCAACTCCAGCCTGCTGGTGTAGAGTCAGGCTCTCGGTTCACACAACCAACACACAGCAATGGAGGGTTTGCGGAAGCAGAAAAACGGGGGAAGTACATCGCATACAAACAAGCAGACAGGCCATCAGGTGCCGCGGAGCCAGCCAGCCCAGCGCCAGCCAGAGTTCTGCCATCGGGAGGCGGCCGGGCCCCCCCTGCTCTCCCAGAGTCCCTTGCCCGAGCTCTGCTGTGTGGAAGGTGGACGCCCTGGCCTCACCCTCTCGTTTTGTTTTATGTTCTCTCCTTAGGGCTTCCTCTTTGTCTTGTAGTTCTCTTTTCGGGAAGATTTCTTCACTTGTCCAATACTATTTTTAAAATTCTACCATCGTGTTTTTATTTTTTAATAGGAAGTTCTCAGAAGGTTCCTCTTTTTGTTTCACAGATACAATCTTCTCTCTTAATTTTTAGAATGTTTATTAGAGTTGCATGCTTTGTTGAAGTTTCTCTGTGCGTCGCATCTCTTCTGAATTCCTTTTCCCCCGTTTCTTTTTTGGGCCCTGTCTTTCATGAGACATGTTGTGCTTTCTTCATTTTTATGGCAGAGCTGTGACAAGCATTTAGAACCTCTCTGTCCGTGGGTAGGGTGTCGCCTGGTGGCCCTGGTCTTGGGGAAGTCTGGCAGCAAATGTGACCTTTTTGTTGGGGTTCTCCAATATCTTGATGCCTTTAGACCTTTTCTCTTAGGCCATGTTAGTGCTTCAAGAGAGGATTTCTCTACTCTCCCACCTGCTGGGGTTCTGGAAGCCACGTGGGAAAAGAGCGCTGGGCGTCTCTGCTGTCAGCAGGGAGCCCTCCCTTGGCTGCAGCATCTTCCTTCCCGTCCTCGTCCCTCTCGCAGCAGGGCCTGCAGTTCCATCCAGCACCTCGGGCCTCGGGCTCTCCCAACATTTCTGGAATTCCTTTACTGTGGCCAGTGAACTGGTTTGTTGAAGGTGGAGCTGCAGGCCAGACAGATTTGGGCTGGATTATCCCCAGGATCTTTCTGGAGGGATTTTGGCTCATGGATTTGTATTAACACTGAGGCTCAAAGAGCAGAAGGGCAGAATGGACAAATTAATTACTTAATTTCCAGGATTATCAGTCAATCTCAGAAGAGCAAAACTTAGTAGAGCAATGATTTCGCAGTTAAGGATAATTCTGAATGGTGGAACTTGATGTGTGAACTGTTCTGTTGTTTATATATATGCTAAGATGCATTATATACTTTTCTATCATAAATAACTTTTCTAATGAGATTTTGTTGTCTTTCAGATCCTATCACATAGGACAGTATGCACCTTAAGATCCTGAAGAAAAGGCACAAAATGTTCAAGTGATGTTTAGAAACAATTTGTGAGGTAAGAGTGTATAATCTTTAATCAGGTGTTTTAATCAGTGTTTCCATTCTCATAGCTGACACTAACTTATATATTTTTGAAAATACAATGTGCGTGTGTGTGTGTGTGTGTGTGTGCGCGCGCGCGCGCGCGCGCGCGCGCGGGTGGGTGTGGGTGTGCGTGTGGGTGTGGGTGGTAAAACATGGAAGCAGTGGCACAAAGGTCAACGGTAACAAAGTAAATCTTTTACCTGCTGTGTGTGGTTTGCTTTTCACACGTGCTTGTTGAAAGCACCGTGTGTCTTTGGGGGTGCGTCTCTGGGGGAGGATCACGTGAACTGCACTGGGAAGTTACAAGATGAGGGGAATACTCCAGTGTAAAGGAAATGGGACGTTTTTTCTTGTGTGCTTGTCCCCTTAAATAATGAAGATCTGCAGTGTTGCTTTTAGTGTTCTGGGAAACAGGACTTTATTTAATGTGAAGATAAAGAGGCTGGGTTTAAAAATGCAGAGGGAATTACATCGGCCATTAGAGGACAAGAGTGACGCTGCGACCTCGGTCTGACAGTCGATGCTTAGGGCTTTCAGATCCTCCTGGCAACGAGCTTCGCCAGTGTGCGATCAATAGCGATTTGTGTTTAGTGCGCAGTGAGACTGCATCCGCACTCCTGCCGAGCACGCGCTCGTCAGTATCGCAGCTCAGACCGCGTGCCGTTGGCTCTGCTGTTCCCGGTATTCTTAGATCGGGCTCCAGTGCAGGGCGGGTTTCTTCAAGGCCTCCCTCCTTCCTGTAGCATTAACAAATTGTGAATACGGTGACGCAGCAGATGCCCCTGCGCTACTGCAGAGAACTCAGTCTGTCCAGGCTGACCTCGCTGTGCTCAGTGACTGCTTTCTTGAAAATGAGTGATTTCTGGATCTCAGATTATTTTCCTGTTGACTTCTAGTGGGTCTTACAGATTTGTCACTAAAGCACTCAAACATTATACATCACTAGTGTGCACTTCTAGGCATGTCCTGCCATGACCAGTGTTTGTTGTCTCTGTGGGTACTCCTCTTACACAAATGTACCTGCTGTCTGCACCCCCAGGTGAAGGCACGTCACCGTGGGCTGCACCCTGCTCTCCATGGCAATTCTCACCGCCACCTGGACCAGAAAGGCCGAGCTGCACTGGCTCAGGGGTTGGCATGTGTGCCTGTAGACAACTCGCAGGACCTTGCTTTGTGTGTAGAACTCGGACCGTGCAAATGCTGCGCTCTCACGGGAGGGGAGCTTGCTGACTTACTGCGTAGTAAGCAAGCACCCCTTTCTCATAGAACGCGTCCTGCTTGAGAAGTAACCATAAATGAAGTGGTTCTGGTCAGAGGAATTTTCTAGCTTAAGGCCTTGATGTACTTGGGCCCACAGTTGTGATTCACTGAGAAACTTCCATAGCAATTACTAGGAGGTTATTTGAATCTGAGTGAAGGACCGCTTTCTTTTTGTTGCATCTGCCTTTAAACAACATGTCCTTGCTGTGTGCCAGGCAGCAGGCAGGCACAGGGCGGGAGCACGGGGTGGAGACCCAGAGCCTCCCTAGCAGGGCTGACCCCAGGCAGGCAGATGTGCGAAAGTTCTCCAAGGTGGAAAGTGGTGAGTAACTAGACGGAGAGCTGAGTGTGCCTGAGCCTTCGGGGGAGGCAGGGCAACCCCCAGATACTTTCTCGGCCCCCTGACAGAACCAGGCTTCCCGAGTGTTATAGGCAGAAGCAGTTTCAGCCTCAGTCTGTGGATAGTCACGTCTGATGTTTAGAGACCCCTTTTCCAAGTGCTTCTCGGAGGAAGGAAAACTCCCTTTTCGGTGGGGTTTATGCAGAGATGGTAGATTCTGCACAGGTGTTTGCAGGAGCTGAGCACACGGATCTGGAAGAGTTCGGTAAATGCTATCTGAAAGAACGGTGGGTTAGGGCCTGTCCAGGTGCTTCTGCTCTTTAATGTCTTCTATTTCACTTAAACATTTTTTAAAGCCAATTTTGTCTGATTCAAGAGTAGGGCTATTTTACTGACTTTGGAAAACAATTTCATTTTTCTCCTGTACCCATCAGTATTTTTATATTGAGAGGGAATTCTGCAAAGTATCTAGGGTATGAGCTCTCATCAGCAAGTTCACTCATTAAATGTTTTCATAATTGCCATGTTCCAGTTGCATTTAAGGAAGAAAAATGTCACGCCCAAGTTTGAAAAACTACAGTTAATCAGTTGAGAGCGTTCTTATCACTCCTCCTTTTTCATACACAAAAAGCCACGTTCTCCGCACCGTGTCTGTCTAAGAGACGAGCAGAGCTTCTGGGCAGTTGCTGAAACGCATGTCCCGTGTTCTCTCCGCTGTGAGAAAGCTCAGACACAGTCAGCCGTGACTCCTCCCTCGCTGTCTGTTGTCATGAGCATCACGACTCCTCTATCAGACACCGAGAAGAGACGCTGGTAAATTTAAAGAAGCCGTCAAAACAGTTACTAGGGAAAACACAATGTTTTCTTTGGACCCCATATGTTCTTGGAAGTCAGATGGTATAGGAAATAGGGGAAAGATATCAAAAGAATAGCTTAAAAAAGAATGGATTAATGAAGGAGACTTTAAAAAGATTAAAACTGAGGTGAAGGGGCATTCTAGAAAGAGAGTATAGAGTCAAGAAACAGAGATAAAGGTGGGAGCCTGCTGCAAAAACATGCTCACGGAGAAATGCAGGTAGGAGCTGAGCTCTGTGTGTGTGAGCCAGTGTAGAAATGAGTGGAGACCACCCATCCACTCACTGTTCCTTCCTTGTGCTGCTCGGAAGCTGTGAGGTGAGCTGCTGGCCGGAGCACACACGGGGGCCCGGGTGGAGTGGGAGCAGCAGTGGCACAGCAGGGGCCCTGTACCCTGCGGGAGCCTGGATGCTGGGACTTTGCGTCCAGCCATGCTTCTTGCCATCCTGGTTTGCATGTGGCTGTGGCTGGCCACAAGTGACAAGATCTATGTAGGCATAGCCTGTGCTGTGGGACTTACTGGGTAGCAGACAGTGAAACAGTTATTGGGTGAAGGGTTTAAAAATTCACATCTTAACTAGTTTTCATGTTCTTTTCTGCTGTGTATATTTAGACTAACATTGTAAATGGCCAAGGGCAAACCGTAACCATCACATTTGAGATGTCTCGTGAGCACACGCGCGTCTGTGTGTGTGCGTGTGTGTGTATGTGTGTGTGTATGTGTGTGTGTTCCCCGTGAGCCTCACCAGCTCTGTGTCAACCCCTCTCTAGGGTGTGTCGGGGAAATCATGCAGCCATCAGGACACAGGTTCCGGGACGTTGAGCATCATCCTCTCCTGACTGAAAACGACAATTATGACTCTTCATCATCCTCCTCTTCCTCCGAGGCTGACATGGCAGACAGGGTCTGGTTCATCCGTGACGGCTGTGGCATGATCTGCGCCGTCATGACGTGGCTTCTGGTCGTCTATGCAGACTTTGTGGTGACGTTTGTCATGCTGCTGCCTTCCAAAGACTTCTGGTACTCCGTGGTCAACGGGGTCATCTTCAACTGCCTGGCCGTGCTTGCCCTGTCGTCCCACCTGAGAACCATGCTCACCGACCCCGTGAGTGCTCACCGCGTCACGCCACAGACTGTGGCCACGGGCCTGTTGTCCATATAACCTCAGGTTTCTATTAATTCCTGGATTCAGGCTGGTAGCATTTTTCACGTCTTAACTGGAGAATAAACATTGCTTAAATAGCAGTGATCTCATGTATACCGATGGAAAATATTATCCCATTGGGCTGTTCTTTCAAGTGAGGAGATTGTGCTAGATAATTTCTAAAATCCCTTCCAGTTCAAATATTTTGTTTCTCTAAAGGATGGACTGAAATCCGAGAGACCTGGGTTCTAGATTTCACCACTTTACTAAATCTTTTCAATTGTCTTTTGACCATAATTTAACTTCTTGGGGCTTAAGGTTAGATGTTTTTTCTCACTGTCCAGTTCTCTCATTGTTATGTCTCTGCTAAAGTGTGAAGCGAACATTGCACTCAGTTGGGTGGTAAAAAGTAAAGGCTCAACCCGCCTGCAAGGCAGAGAGGGAGGATTCCGTAACTGCTGCTGTCCTGCTGTCGTCCGGTGTTACTTTGGTGGAAGCTGGGCAACGTAGAATGTAGGCACAGTGCACAGGGAGGGAAGTGACAGGTGTGTGGAAACCAGAAAGGTAGGTCAGACCTACCACAGTGCACTACTCTTAGTTCCCGCTGTGTCGAGGGCCACCTCGTTCAGCTTCCACAGCGGGTCTCCTGCTTAGGGAAAGGCACTGGGGCCCATTGCATGGATCCTTGCAGCCCAGCCGTCGGTCGCCTCCAGGCCGTGCCAGGCTCCCCCAGAGCTTGGAGGAGATGCCCAGGGGCCACAGGTGTGCGCAGCCAGGTGTTCTGGTCCATATGGGGTTTTACTGGAAAAAAGTTCTATTCACTGCTTTAAAACAATGGTTATAAACCACTGGTGCAGGGACTCCTGATGTATAAATTTAAACACCAACCATAGCTTCATGTATAAGATTAGGACTCTTTTTTGCGAATGAACTGATACTGATCAGCCTCATGTAACATGGTTTATCTGTGGATGTATCTAACTTATGTGATATCTGAATGCATTACATGGGGTTTTGACATACGTTATTTACTTTGTCTCCTATTTGACTAGTAGGGAACTTGGGTAGTCTGTCCTTGGGAATGGGACAGTATTATAGACCCAACCCGGTGGGCAGTTGCGGAGCGGTACCCTGGGGACAGACTTGGAAGCAAAGTCTGCCATTGGTTCTGTAGTCTGATGTGATCGTGGAGTCTCTTCCCCAATGGGTTTGTGCCTTCGGAGATTTTTTCTTTTTACTGAGCAAAAGGATCCCTCTCCTGTCAGGCCCTGCTCCTGATCCCCGGGTATCTCCATCCTCTCCTCTTCCTTGCTTGCAGCAGAAAAACCTCGCAGTCGAGTGCTTAGATTATGCAGAGTGGTAGGGACAGGGACAGGGACAGGGTCCGGATCAGTGATTTCTACTAGATATTTCACTGTTGGAAAAGCCCAATTACTATTGACCATGTGCTGGACAGTGAAAGCTGGGCCGGATCCACCCTTCACGGGCAGTTGTGGTGAGACCACGTCTGTGCAAAGCTGCTTGCTTGTGAGTCCAGGGTGGGGATGCGGGAGGAGCGTCAGCCAAGCCAAGGCTTCTCTTGGCGGAGTTTGTTTCTGCTAATAAGTGCACTTGTCCCTTCCCCCTCTGCATTTGGGCTCTCTAGCCTCTCAGCAGACCAGCTGCCGTCCCCACCCGCTTTCCTCCTGGCGGGGGAAAGGCCTCCGAACTTCCAGGAGGCCCTGAGAGCTGGGGGAGGCACGGAGGTGGGGTGGAAGGTATGCAGTGCGCTGCCGCTGGCCCTGGCGTGGGCGTGTTTCTGCTGCTTGTCCAACCCCGCAGAGAACCTCGAATGAGGCGCCTCGAGGGAGGGGCACCAGGACAGAGGGACGCTTGACATCTTGGATGTCAGGGTTGTTTTTACTGAGGTTGAATTCCCATGCCACAGAATCCATCCTTATAAAGCATGTAGTTCAGTGGTTTTTACTATGTTCACAGAGTTGTGCAACTGTCACCACAGTCAGTTTCAGGACATTTTTATCACCTCGGAAAGAAACCTCACACCCTTAGCCGTCACTCCCCAGTGCCCACAGCCCTCGTCTGCTTTTCTTCTCTAGGGATTGGCCTGTTGAGGACCTTGCATGGGAATGGAATCGTGTAACACGTGGCCGTTCGTGTCTGGCTGCTTTTCAGGTTCACACTGTACGCGTAGCAGCACTTGCTCCTTTCTGTGGCTGAGTAACATCCGTGGTGTGGACAGACCACATTTTGTTCATGGCCATCACCAGTCGGGCATTTGTGCAGTTTCCACTCCTCAGCTGTTGTGAATAATGCTGCTCTGAACGTCCATGTGCAAGTTCTTATGTGGGTGGCTGTCTGATTTCTCTCGCATCCACACCCAGCAGTGAAGTGTGGAGTGGCTGGGACACGTGGCACTCTGCGTGAAGCTTTTCATGGAACTGCCCCACTGCTCTCCAGAGTGGCAGTGTCCACATCTTTGTCAACACTTGTTATTGTCCGTCTTTTGTGCCGTGGCATCTCATTGTGGTTTTTATTTGCATTTCCCTAAAGACTAATGATGTTGAGCATCATGTCATGTGCTTATTGGCCATTTGTATGTCATCTCTGGAGGAATGCCTGTTGGAGTTCTTTGTCCATTTGGATGTCACTGTTTCAGCCATGCCGCATGTTAGGATTTTGGTGGCAAGTTATAGAAACCACTGGGAGTCGGCGTAAATAAAACTGAGAACCTGAGGGCAAGGGTGCCTCTGGCCCCCTGGCAGGCAGTGGGGTGGGACGTGGGAGCTGTTAGGAAGGTGCACAGAGGGGAGAGACTGACAGACGCGTCAGCGTCCTGGCTGTCCCTGCCACCTCGTGAAGAAGGGCAGCTCCACAGGCCAGATGGAGTTGCAGTCGGTAAGCTCCAGACCACAGTTCTGAAGGAGAGACTGTGCGTGGCCCAGCAGCGGCAGATGTCCCCTCTCTGTCCTCTCACTGGGGAGTTGTTTCTTTCTGCAGATCATGTCTTGACCATGCCAGGGTCCAGTCTGGACTGAACTAGAACCATCACACTGCGCCTAGGTGGGGCAGTTGAGGACATGGGGCATATGCTCCCTTGGGACTTCATGTCATTTTCCTAAACCAACAGGACCAGGCAGTCCTTGCTGGGGTTGGCTTGCGTTTGCTTTGTTACTTGAGGAAAGTCATTGGCACTTTGAGTGAGAGGGCTATGGGGTCCCTGGCATTTTATAGATAGTAATGAGTCCCACCGTGGGACATGAGACTTTTACCAATCTTAACTTTTGGAAACACGTGGAGAACTTACCATTGTGAAAGGGCACTGAGTGATGGAGAAAAGGCCACCCGCGGCCCCAGAGCCCGCAGTCTTAAACCCCGCCCCGCTTCATGTCCTGAGCCTCCTGCTCCTCGGATTGCCCCCCGCACAGCTGTCGCTCCTGCCCCCGGTGCTCTGCCAGCGTGTTCTGTCATCGCACCCTCACGGCAGTGCTGAGAAGGCGGCGGAGTGCCCGCCTGAGAGCGTGAGGCCTGGCAGCTAGTAAGAGGCAGAGCTGGGATTTGAACCAGATGTCTCCAAAGCCCCCACGTTTTTGATTAACTTCTTACAGACTATGTCAGACGTGCTCAGTAGACAAAAAAGACTGCACAGTAACGGCCCCAGTCACCACCTCACGGTCTGGCTGGTGTCGGCGGGTCCTTGCCCACGCTCTTCCCCCGCCCAGGTGATTTCAGTAAATCTCACTCGTATCATTTCATTTGTAAATATTTGTATCTTTTTAAAGGGCTCTTTTAAAAATATATAACCTCAGTATCAATAGCTCATGTAAAGCAATTTAATATTTAATATCACCTATCCAGTTAGAGTTCAGATTTTCATTTTTTTGTTTGAACCAGGACCCAGATAATGCTCCGTTGCGATTGGTTTATGTATCTCTTAGTATGTCTTTTAATTAATCCCTGTGGCCCTGCATTAATTAATCCCTGTGGCCCTGCAATTTCTTTTTCCTTGGGATTTTTTAAATTGAAGAAACATGGCCCTTTGTCCTGTCACTGGCGTTTGCAGTTTATATTCCTGTCCTGGGTTTTA
>JAQIFY010002284.1:0-13461 GCA_028533085.1 Varecia variegata | reverse complement strand
TATTCTCAGGAAAAGATCTAAATCCAAACTTTGAAGTATAACTTACATTTGAATGTGCATTGCCTTTGCACCATTGTAAAGTTGGAAAATCATAAGTCAATCCATTGCAAATTATGGACCATCTGTATATCATGGTTCAAACATAAAACAAATTAAAATGTGTCAAAATAACCTGTTATTGACTATAAGATGTTTTTTGTAAGTCTCATGGTAACCACAAGGCATAAATCTATAGTAGATACACAAAAAATAAAAAGCAAGGAATCAAAACATATCACTAGAGAAAATCACTTAGCCACAAAGGAAGACAGCAAGAGAGGAAGAAAGGACAGAGGATCTACAAAACAACTAGAAAACAATTAACAAAATGGCAGTAGTAAGATCTTGCCTATCATTGCCTTGAATAAAAATGGATTAAATTCTTCTATCAAAAAATATAGAGTGGCTGAATGGATTAAAAAAAATAAGTCCCAAATATATGCTGCTTACAAAGAGACTCACTTTACCTGTAAGAACACACATACTCTGAAAGCAAAGACATGAAAAAAGAAATTCCATGCAAATGGAACCCTAAAGAGAGGAGTAGCTATGCTTAGATAAAATGGACTTTAAGTCAAAAACTGTAAAAACAAAGAAGGTCATTTAATGATAAAAGGGTCAGTTCAGCAAGAGGTTATAACAATTATAAATAATATGCACCCAACATCAGAACACCTAAGTATATAGAACAAATATGCATAGATCTGAAGGGAGAGATAGACTGCAATATAGTAATAGTAAGGGACTTCAGTCCCCTACTTCTAGCAATGGACTGATCATCCAGACAGAAAATCAGTAAGGAAACATCAGATGTAAACTACACTCTAGACCAAATTGACCTAACAGACATTTTCAGAACATTCCATCCAACAGCTACAGGATACACATTCTTCTCAACTGCACATGAAACATCCTCCAAGATAAAGAGTAGGCCACAAAAAAGTCTTAATTTAAAAATATTGAAATCATTTCAAATGCCTATTCTCTCCATGATGGTATAAAAACTAAAAATCAGTAACAGGAGGAACCTTTGGGAAATTCACAAATACATGGAAATTAAATAACATGCTCCTGAACAACCAATAGGTCAATGAAGAAATTAAAAGAGAAATTAAAAAAAAACTTTGAGACAAACAAAAATGGAAACACAACATACCAAAACTTAAAATGTGGTGGGATTTTTGAGCAAGCACAAGAGTATGTGGAAGAGAAGGTTCTTGATAGTAGAAATATTCTCTCTTAAGTAGAAGTTGGACATCCCTGGATTTTAACTTTGCAACTCTAGAGAGAAGGATACAGATATATAATCAAGACACTTGTCTTGGCTTAACTGCAGGCAAGACTCATGTAGCCACAATAACATTAGCAGTATTTATTGGTTTTTGGTATTTACAATCAAGCCAAAATCAGAGCTGTGGTGATGGTATCAAATGGAAATGTCATCAGATTTGACTATATAAAGGTAAAAGTAGAACAGAATTTCTCTTAAAATCTTAATCTTTTAAATTGGTGAGTCAAGAAGTATTGCAAAACTTGATAAAGCAAGAAATAGCTGTTTATCACTAAAAATTACAGAGGTCACCAGAGCAATGCTTCTTAGAGTGTGGTCCCTGAACCAGCAGCATCAACCTCTTTTGGGATCTTGTGAGAAATGAAAATTCTTGGGCCCACCCCAGACCCACCAAATCAGAAACTCGAGGGTGGGCCCTAGCAATCCGTGTGAGCACCCTGCAGTAGAGGAGCTAAAGTGATGATTTGCCTGTCAGAATTAGGAAGGTGATGGGGGGGATACTCTGTGAGATAAATTCCTGTCTATCATGGAAGTAAGAAAGTTAGGTTACGTATAGATCTGATAAATCAAGTAGTAGTATTGGCGTGTTTTCTAGAGAGATGGAAATAATCATCAAAAGAAACAGAGACAGACATGGATGACAGTGGTTGCCCCCGGAGAGCAGGACTCAGTGTGGCAGAGGGGATATTATTTTTTTAACCATTTGATTCTTTAGTTGAAATTAAAAGAAAAGAAAATATTGTTCTTAGATTGGGAAGATTGTCCTGGAGCCTGAGAAAAATTCTAGGAGAGCCATTCTCGCTTATTCTCCTTTTCCTGACTATGGGGGGGGGGGGGAAAGATAATTTAATGATCTCCCTCCATGTGTCTTCCAGATGTTGGCTCAGTTTGAGGGGAAGACAGATTCTGAGAGCTAGGCCCACTCCAGGCCGCAGAGCTGAAGTTTAACCTGTGTGTGTATATACAGCAGTTCCACACAGAGCGTCTCACCTCTTTCACAGGAAGGCCTGAACTCATCGGAGCTCTTTAGGTCATGTTGCCAGATAACATTAGGGTTTACCGACTTTAAATACCTTAATCTCTCCACCTGAAAAGCACTGAGCCCATGCACAGGAGTGTACAGAGAGGTGGATTACATCATGGTGATCCTTTAGAGCTGGGGTCTGCCCCCACTGACGGCCCAGTTAAAGTGGAATAGCTGCACAGTGATTGTGACATGGAGACAGTGAGTAATGCATGTTAAGGCTTCCTGATGAACATGGGGTTTTTGCAGTGACTTGAGAGTGTGTAGAGCAGGCAGGAGGCCACACCTTCCTCTGCCGTATGAAGAACAGTCTTGGGAAAAGAGGGGATCAGGGTACTAGGCTGGTACTCATCTCTAAGTGAATGGTGGGGCTGCCACTGATGCTGAGACAGGGTTGGGATTCTGGGTGCTCTGGGGGTCATGGTGCTCTCATGCTGCAAGCCTCCGTAGGACACACAGCCTGGTGAGCACACACTTCCCCTTAAACGTTTAAGGAAAGCGAACACCTGCCTCTCTCTGCTCGGAAGGGGTTGGAGGGAGGTAGATATTTGATAACCAAAAAAAAATTTCTTTTTTTCGTTAACCATAAGAGTATTTAAAAGGACAATAAATCCAGAAGTAATTCAGCCAATTGTGTGCCTACTTTATGTAAGACCTTGATGAAAATATAAATAAAACATTGCTGCCTTCAGTGGACTTACAGACAGTCCAGAAAGAACTGATAGGGTGAGGTTCAGGTTAATGTGTACGAATTTCACTCCAGAGACCACTCCCAGCTGAGGAGAAGGAGACGTTCTATGGAGAAAGGGAGAATTGGCCCGAGCCACAAGGGAGAAGCAGGAGTTGGACGCTCAGGGAAGGGGGGTTGGCAGCTGATGAGGAGGAGGGCCTGAGGGGTGCTAAAGTCCTCCCACGTGGCTGACTAGTGAGGGGAAGGGCAGGGACCAGCAGGGCTGGAGAGCTGGTCACACGATCTAAGGCTACTTGTTCACTGGCCAAGGAGTTGGACTTGATTCTGTAGGAGACAGCAGACCATTCCGTCTTTTGGAGTTCAAGGAGATCAGAGACGTGCTCAGGGAGATTGGTCTGCCGGAGTCTGGGGAGGCCAGTTAGGAGCTTGTTGCAATAGGCAGGGGCAGGCCTTGCAGCTGGGTCCTTGGACGTTCTGCCTGCTGTGCCCGGAGAGTTGACGCATACTTAGTTCCTAGTTGGTCTCAGCTGCTGACACAGAGCGTGTGGCACTAAATGAAGCAATCATGGAAAGCCCTGCCTGGTCTGTGCGCTGGGAAAGAAGCAATGCTGTCCTTGGGCGGGTCACCTGATGGGCCCTTATATTTCCCCCTCAGCGGAGGTACCAGTGGCTATGACAGATGTCCTGCCTTCAAACCCTGTACAAAGAGTAGGCTTTGAAAATTATAATTGTTTTCATGCTTCCTCAGGAGTCCCCAGAAAGACCTGGCTAGGGCTGGGTTTCCAGGTCGCTCACTGTTGTAGGCAGAATGGCCCCCCAAAGATGTCCACACCCTAACTCCTGGAGCCTGTGATTATGACCCATTACATGGCAGAAGGGGCTTTGCATGTGTAATTCAGACTGTGGACTTTAAAATAGGGAGATTAGCCTGCATTATGTCAAGTGGGTCCAATCTAATCCCACGAGCCCTTAAGAGCAGCAGACATCCTTCAGCTGGAGGCAGGCGGCAGAATGAGGCAGAACAGGCAGCCAGAGAGACATGAAGCACGACGGCCTTGCTGGGTTTGAAGATGGAGTGTGCAGTGTGACAGGAATGCGGGCAACCGTCAGGGGCTGGGAGAGGCTCTGGGTGAATGTCAGCGAGGAAACAGGGACCTCGGTCCTACAGCCACACGGAGCTTGGTTCTGCCAACAAGCTGAACAAAGGGGGAAGTAGGTTCTCCTACCGGGCCTCCAGATAAGAGCCCAGACCAGCCAATGCCTTGATTTCGGCTTGTAGAA
Source organism: Varecia variegata (assembly GCA_028533085.1). Classification (NCBI taxonomy): domain Eukaryota; kingdom Metazoa; phylum Chordata; class Mammalia; order Primates; family Lemuridae; genus Varecia; species Varecia variegata. Next base: position 9,135 of record JAQIFY010002284.1, on the reverse strand, counting down.
CCTGGAGCACAGAAACAAACTGAACCCGCCAAACTCTTGACTTAGGAATTGTGAGAGAATAGATTTGTATTGTTTTGAGCTGCTAAATTCACGGTAATTTATTACTGCAGCAATAGAAAATAGCGTATGCATAGTACAGCACACACCTCAGGACCCCGAGGCCCCTTCCTCCCCTGGTTTCTCTGGGCCAGGAGCACAGGCTTCAGAGTGAGGCTCAGCGTCCCAGCCCAGGGCACTTACCCCCTCAGGGCCCCCCTTCCCTCACCTGTCGCTTGGGGTGCCGTCATCTGCTCTGCGGGCCTCCGGGGGGTTGTGGGATTATATGAAATAATACACGAGGAGCACAGAAATGAGGGGCAGCCCTAGATTCTGCTCTTCCCTTCCTGGAGGCTGGCTTCATGGCAGCATCATGAGAAGACAGTGAGGCCGCCCACGGGGGTGAGTCTGCCCCTGGCTCTGGAGGGAGCTGATGTGCCACGGACGCTGGTTCCTTTGCTCTGAGGGTGCATTCACTGTCAGCTGGCCCGTGGACAGGCTCCCTGGCAGCAGGCGATGGCACCGCCTAAGGGTTCTGGTTGGTTCCTCAGGTGGATCTCTCTGGATCTTTAGGACTTTCTGGCCCTCGCTTGTCATGCCCAGACATGCCTCTTTGTCCCTGAGGGGGAAGATATAGGGATGAGCCCTATAACCAGTACTAAGAGCCAGCCCTCCCACCACAAGCCTACATAGTACGTGAATCCCTCTTCTTTGCTTCATATCTGCTGCCACCCTCTAGGCTAGGCTGCCATTATTTGTCACCTAGACCAGATCAATTCCCGGCATAGCCCCCCTCCCCCAGTAGCTTCCCTCACCGTTAGGAGAAAGTCCAGACTCTCCCTAAGGCCCACAAGAGCCTGCACAATGGGGCCCCCACCTCTCCAGCATTGTCCAGTGCCACCCGCATACTGCACTCCAGCCACACTCAAGCTCACCAACTCTTTCCTGCCTCAGGCCCTTTGCATATGCTGGTACCACCTCTGTAAAGCTCTTTGCCATGCTTTCCCGGAGGCCAGTTCTTCATTTTTTAGGTCTCAGCTTAAATGTTGCCTCCTCAAAGAACCATGTCCCTACTACTTTGTATTCCCTGACTTAGCTGCCTATTGATTCCTTCATGACACCTATCACAATTTGTTATTTTGTCTAACCATTATATTACCCTCTCTTGAACAGAAGCCCAATAAGGGCAGGGATCTATTTTATTTTATGTATTTATTTATTTTTTAAGAGACAGGGTTCTCATTATGTCACCCTGGTTAGAGTGCAATGGTGTCATCATAGCTCACTGCAGCCTTGAACTCCTGGGCTCAAGCCGTCCTCCCACCTCAGCCTCCCCAAGAGCTGGGACTACAGGTGCATGCCACCACACCCAGCTAATTTTTTTTTTTTTTTTATGGAGAAAGAGTCTCACTATGTTGCCTAGGCTAGTTTCAAACTCTGGCCTCAAGTGATCCTCCTGCCTTGGGCTCCCAAAGTACTGGGATTACAGGTGTGAGCCACCATGCCTGGCCTATTTTATCTTACTTGTCGTTGATCCCAAACACCTAGCACAGCACTTGGCCTGTAGTGGATGCTCGGCAAATCTCTCTCAGTTGAAAGAGCCCTTCTGAAAAACCACCAGGATAGGTCGTTCTGCAAAGGTTAGACATTGTATTAACATCAGAACTGCTTCACTGGCAGATTCAGCAAAGCTTTACAGTTAAAAGAAATGTGCTCCTTGGTCCTTCTGGGCATTCCTCACGGGCAGGAGAGCATGGTGTGTGATTTACGGTGACTTACCTACACCACAGTACGTTTGTGCGTGAGTCTACTTTTCCAAGGAATGAGATGGAGGAAATAGGGCTGGTGAAAGAAAAGGCATTGGCTTTGTTGAGAATTGCCACTTTGTTATCTTTCAAGTGAAAAGTGAGCTATTTTACTGGAATACTAATTTTTAACTACGTTGAAGCTATATACTCTGGGTCTCTAGTGTGCTGGAAATTGTTACCCTCTGTTCCTCCCACCTGAGACCCCTCAGTGCCTGTGTGTATAGGGATATAGCTCATGCTATGAAAACTCACTGTTTGCACAGCCTGGACATTAGGTAATACTTTCCAAGCTGAAGTGCCCAGCTAGCGTAGCATGCAGTTATTTATAGCTGCAAGGTTTATTTTCATTATCATTTTTTTAAGAGATAGGGTCTCACTCTGTCACACAGGCTGGAGTGCAGTGGCATGATCATAGCTCACTGCAACCTCGAACTGCTAGGCTCAAGCAATCTTCCCACCTGAGCCTCCAAGAAGCTGGAACTACAGGTGGGTATCACCATACCCAGCTTATTATCATATTTTAACTTCTCTGCAGAAGGAATGGAAGACTGAGAGGTTGAGAGAGTAGAAGAGGAGAGAGAAGAGTAACTCCAGACATCAGAACCAGAGAGGCTTCCGAGACAGTCTAACTTGGAGGATTCCAGAGGGACAGTGTGGCCAGCTGGTGGGAGGAGGGAGTTAGAAGATAGGTTCCTACCTTGCATCCTTGTTTCAACCAGGACAGCACTGCTATTGCAGGCATCAGCTTCTGGGTAAATACTCTTTTCAAAAAGGGCACCATGGGGGAACATGTGTGAAAACCATCTAATTTCAAGTACACATGAGAAAATACAAAAGTAGTTCAACCTTCTCACTCACCAGAGGAGAAATCTGGCCATGTCCCCGTCTCAGGCTTCCTCTCCCAGGTTAACCCCAAGAGGAAAGGAGAAGGGACTCCACTGTAGCCTGAAGCAACCTATTGAATTTGCAAAATTTCTTCTTTAGTGTTATATTTTATTTTTCCAGTTTGTGGGAAAAAAATGTGTTCTAGTCTTCTAAATCTCTTTTCTCAGAAGAAAATAATGGTTTTTCCTAAAATGTTCAAGCTTGTTGGGTTGTCTTCTGTATTGTCTTTCCTTATTGAAAACCTTGCCTAAAAACGTGTGGGGGTGAGGGGTGTGCAAGCACTTCCAGTGGACGGACTCTGGGTGGGGAAGAAACACCAGCCCCTCTTTTCTTATCTTCTGAGATGATTTAGGAAATCACATGCAAGGCACTTGTTGTTCTCGGTTATACCTGGGGCCTTATTTGGGGGTGTTCTGCAGATAGATGGGAGAAGTCTCTGGGGCCTTCTCCAGTTTCAGGGCCATCTTTCTCCCAGTTGCCTGCCCACGTCTGGCTTAGCAGCTTTTAGAAACGCAGCTAGCATGCTGTTGCCTTCTCTCGGACAGCACCAGCCCCTTTATTTGACCTCACTGATTCTGTTTTATGCCTCTTCTTTTGACTAATTAATATCAACTTAAAAAAAAAATGAAACATAGAACATAAAAGATTCCAGGGTGAACACCAAGGAGGAGCATTTCCAGCCCTGGGAGGCAAAAGGTCCCTAGAAGAGAGTTTATAGCTGATATTAAAAGTTAGGGTTGTAGAGGGACATGAAATGTGGCCCACGAAGGGCCACCCAGTGCTGGGGGGATCTGGGAAGGGCACTGGGCTGGGATTCCAGGGGGGCCAAGGCCTCACCGAGGAGTCAGCCCCACTCCGTCTTCACGGAGGTTGAACTGGATCATCCAAATGATGCCTGTAGGCAGAGGGGACCGCTCCACACCCTGCAGGGCCATGGAGTAAACTGAAGGATGCCCAAGACAGAAGAACTTGCCACTTCCAGTTTTTCCGCAGAGGCATAAAGCAAAATTGCTGCCGTGTTTGTGTTCAGAGGAAAACCAACAGGGCTGTTTTTCCTCCCGTAATTTCAAAATCTGAAAGGGCAATTTATGCAGACCCTGAGACAGAAGGAATTTTTCAGCTTTAGTTTTATGAAGCATTTGTCTTTCATTATTCTTGAGGATGTGACAGTCTTTGGAAAGCAACTATGTCTGTATGGCCTGATTTTAAATACCAGGCAATGAGCCTTTTCCTTCCTTCACTGGGCCAAGGGTAGAATGGAGATGAAATTCCTGGGACCACCCTGTGCTCTTCTAATGCACCACGTGAAGGACAGCTTTGGATTCTGGAAAAAGAGCCCATTGAAACAGAACTGGGAGGGAGAAACCTCTTATGCTCAGGTCATGGCATTTATACAAAAATGTTTGAATATTGTGCTAGGTGCTGGGTGTTGCAGACATGAATTACATGACTGGGGGCCTCTGGGAAGTTATGCAGGACAGTGAGAGGGACACAGGTTCAGAAATGTCACTCCTGTTGTCCAGGCAGAATGCTGCACCGTAAAGGCAGAGACCCTCTGTGAAGTCATATCGCACATCAGGAAATGTATTGCTCATTTTAGCTTAAAAATAGCCACCTTGTTTGGTCCCCTTGGGTGGGATTTGAAAAGCATATATTCCCACCCAATCCAATTGTCCTACTTTTCTCAAGCTTCAGCATGGGATTTGGTTACCATAGGAACCCTATAAACAGTGTCCAATCCATGTTAGTAACTGTACTTTTGTTAAAGCAAATATCACCAAGTCCAAAAATCTAACCCTTGTCTGAACACAGCAGCTGGAATAGGCTAAGACTCCTACTTTCTATTAGATCAGAAGGAAAGATTTTCTGGCACAGATTGAGGTGGGAGAAATGGACCCGAGCACCTAGATGACATGCTCTCTGAAGTCACCCTCTGCCAGGAGTAGCCTCTGAGCTGCCAGCCCCAAATCACACGTCCCCGAGGCTGCCCTGGCCGTGGTGGCCATGGCATTGTGAGAAAAGCAGGGGCAGCCCCAGACTTTGTGCTCTGGCTCAGAGGGAAATGCAGCTTGAGCTGGATCCACTGCATTTTTTTTTCCTGGCCTGAAGAGAATGAAGAAACCAATAGCCAAATATTCTAGAACAGGATTCAGCAAATGACAGCCCATAGGCCAAATCAGCCGCCGCCCGTTCTTGTAAATGAAGTTTTATTGGAGCACGCCCATGCCCACTCCTTCAGGTACATCTGCAGCTGCGTTCACTCTGCAGCAGCAGAGGTGAGCTGCGGCATGCAGCCCACAAGCCCAGAGCACATACTCTCTGACCCTTTTCGGAAAAAGTTTGCCAGTCTTGTTCTAAAAGAAGTAGAGTAAGGATTTAGTGACAAGCTGGAGAAAAGGGTTTATTTGTTTGTTTTTGTTGTTGTTTGTTTTAAATCCTGCATTCTCCAGGGAAAGCTGAAGTGAAGACCAGGGTGAGGAAGGAGCCAGCAGGGAAATCGAGTCTGTGAGCTGAAGAGGCCACTGAGTGTCCGTCCAGTCCTCAGCTCTCTGAAGCCTAGGACAGCAAAGAGTTGTCTCCTGAGAAAAAGGCTTTCACCTCCTTTAATCAGGCAGGAATAAGTGATGATGGCTTTTTAGGTCTGTTTGCATTTACTGGAAAGGCTTCTTCCAGGGAAATAAATAGATGGGGCTTTTGCCAACTAGCAGGTGGAGCCTGGAGGGAGGTGGGAGAAACTGCTTCCAAGCTGAGTTTGGATTTGTCTGATCTGGGCAGCCAAGCTTGTGTTTGCCAGAGCACTTAGGGGGATGTGGGTTAAAGCAGAGGAGCTTTGTAGAGGCCCAAGTTAGAGCTGTTGGGATTGTTTCCGGAGAGGAAAATCAGGGGTTTGGCTCACTGGTTTCATGGGGACCTGTACTCTTTGTACTTTGTACAAAGCAGAAATAGTTTTACTTGCCTCTGGACACTGTGTTGTCATCTAGCGCTCTGAGGCTCCAGTCTGCCCACCCTCCTGCCCCACAGAGATGCCTTTCAGCTCCTCAGGAGGTGAGCTGGCCTCTTGCCCAGAGAGACTAAGCCAGTCTTCCAGAGCACAGGCACTCTGAGTTTCAACCTCAGCTCCCCGGTGCATGACATGTGTTTCTTGGTTTCCTGGTGTCTTGCTTTTTTACCTATGAAACAACTGCATTCTCAGCCTACAAAGGGTCGTGCCTAAGCCAAGGCTTTGCCAAGACTTAGTTTGTAGAGCCCACTTTTGTTCATAATGTTGCCCAAGTTAGGGAAGGCCATTAGGTTGGCTAGGAAATTTAGTGACTTAACAGTCATTTATTTGATCATGAATTTGATTTTTTCATTGTTTTTTATTGTATATATTTCAGGTATACAACATGGTGTTTTGATATATATACATAGTAAAATGATTACTATAGTCAAGCAAATTAACATATTCATCTCACATAGTTATTTTTTTTCTTTTTGGTGGTAAGAACACTTGAAATCTATTTTCCTGGCAAATTTCCAGTATATAGTACAATATTATTAACGATAGTCATTATGCTGTACATTAGGTCTCTAGACTTATTCATCCTATGTAACTGAAACTTTGTACCTTTGGCCAATATCTCCCCATTCCCTGCCCCTGTTAACCACTAGGGTTCTACTTACTGTTTCTATGTATTTAACTTTTTTAGATTCCACAATAAGTAAGATCATGTACTAATACTCTTTCCATGTCTGGCTTATTTCACTTAGCATAATGTCCTCCAGTTTCATCCATGTTGTCCAAAGTGGCAGGATCTCCTTTTTAAAGGCTGAATAATATTCCATTATGTATATATACTGCAGTTTCTTTATGCATTCACCTGTCAACAAACAGGTTGTTTCCATATCTTGGCTATTGTGAATAATGCTGCAATGAACATGGGAGCACAGATATCTCTATGAGGTGCTGATTTTATTTTCTTTGGTTATATACTCAAAAGAGGGATTGCTGGATAATATGGTAGTTCTATTTTTAATTTTTTGAGGAACTTCCATAATGGCTGTACCAATTTACATTGCCACCAACAGTGTACAAGGGTTTCTTTTTCTTCACACCCTTGCCAACGTTTGTTATCTCTTGTCTTTTTTATAATAGCCATCCTAACAGATATGAGATGATATCTCATTGTGGTTTTGATTTGCATTTCCCTGATGGTTAGTGATACCGATTTTTCAGCAGAAACCTTGCAGGTCAAAAGGGAGTGAGATGATAAATTCAAAGTTCTGAAATAAAAAAACTGCCAATCAAGAATACTATGCCCAGCAAACTTGTCCTTCAAAAATGAAGAGGAGATAAAGACTTTATCAGATAAAGAAAAGCTGAGGGAGTTTATCACCATCAGACTTGCTTTATAAGAAATGCTAAAGGGAGTTCAAATTGAAATGAGAGGATTCTAAACAGCAGCAAGAGAATATAATAAAATAGAAAATTTGTTGGTAAAAGTAAATATATGGACTAAAACAGAATATTATATTACTATAAAGGTGGTAGGTAACTTGTTTTTTGCTCTATAATAAACGTTAAAAGATGAAAGTATTAAAAACAATTGTAAATTATGTTAATTGATACATAATATATAAATTAGGTGTAAACTGGGACATCAATAGCATATAGTGTGAGAGGAGGAGAGGGGAAAACCAGGGAATTCTTTTAGGCAAGTGAAGTTAAATTGTTAGCAACTGATAATAGACCATTATAAGATATTTTATGTAAGCCCCTTGGCAAGCACAAAGAAAATGCCTATAGAAGTTATACAAAAGAAAAAAAAAGAAAGGAATTAAAATCTATCAATACAAAAAACAAAAACAAAAAATGAAACACACACACACAAAAAAAAGAACAGCAAGGGAGAAGAACAGGGACAAAAGGATTACAAGACAAATAGAAAACAGTTAACAAAATGGCAATAGTAAATCCTTCCCTACCAATACTTACATTAGGCCAGGTGTGGTGGCACATATCTATAATCCCAGTACTTTGAGAGGCTGAGATAGGAGGATCACTTGAGACCAGGATTTTGGGGCTGCAGTGAGCTATGATCATACCACTGCACTCCAGCTTTGGTGACAAAGTGAGACCCTGTCTCAAAAGACAAAGAAACCCCAAACCCCAAAAAACTCACTTTAAATGTAAATGGACTAAACTCCCCAATAAAAATATATGGAGTGACTGAATGGATAGAAAAACAAGATCAAACTATATGCTGTCGACAAGAAGCTCACTTTAGATCCAAGGACACACATGGGATGGAAAAAGATATTTCATGCAAATGCCAACCAAAAGAAAGCAAGAGTGGGTAATACTCACATCAGACAAAGTGGACTTCAAGTCAAAAACTGTCTCTAGAGACAAAGAAGGTCATTACATACTGATTAAAGGGTCAATTCAACAGAAAGATATAACATTATAAACATATATGCACCCAACATTGGAGAACCTCAGTATATAAAACATGTTGACAGATCTGAAAAACAAAATTGACAGCAATACAGTAATAGGGGATTTCAGTACTGCACTTTCAATAATGGGTAGAACATCTAGACAGAAAATCAATAAAGAGGCAGCAGACTTGAACCATGCCATAGACCAGATGGACCTAGCAGACATATACAGAACTTTCCATCCAATAGTGGAAGAATACCTATTTTTCTCAAGTGTACATGGAACATTCTCCAGGATAGATTACATGTTAGGTTACAAAACAAATCTTAACAAATTTAAGAAAATCAAAATCATACCAAGTATCATTTCCACCCACAATGGAATGAAACTAGACATCAATAACAACAGGAAAATGGGAAAATTGCTTGCAAATTTGTTAGTTTGTAATTTGGCAGGGCTTGCTCAAGATAGCTCATCTCTGCTCCACGGGGTGTCTATCAGCTGGGGCAGCTTGGTGAGGCTGGAGGACCCCACTGAGGGTCCCCCTTTCATGACGACTCACTCACATGGTCTGCAAGTTGATGTGGCTGTCATTTTCTCTCCACATGATCATCTCCATGGAAAGTTTGGGTTTCCATGCTGCAGAGTGGCTAAGTTCCCAGAACAAATGCCTCAAAAGAACTAGGAGGAAGCTCTATTGCTTTTTATGACCTAGCCTCAGAAATCACATAACATCACCTCCACTGTAGCCACAAATCCACCCTGGTCCCAGGGGAGGAAGCATCAAACTCTGCCTCTCTATGGGAGGAATGTTGTCAAAGTCACATTGTAAGGAATGTGATGGGAGATACTGTTTCACTGACTCTTGGAAAACACAGTCACCTACACAGAAGTAAATTCACATTGACTCTTTGTCTCCATTGTCTCCTTATTTCACCATCAACTGGGAAGCCTGTTGTGTTCACTCGTTCACATTGTAGTTGG
>JAQIFY010002283.1:0-13463 GCA_028533085.1 Varecia variegata | reverse complement strand
AAAGGTCTGAAAACCAGTGCTTTTTCACTCTTGACCTTGGACACATACTCTTCTTATGTCTGATAAATTCTGGTACCTGTTTCATGAGGTTTGACTTCCAAGTTGTCTAAATTGTTTCCCGTTAAAAAAATCACACTAAAGAAGGTTTTTCTTTACCTTTTGGTAACTGGCTTATGAAATAAAGATTTTATGTTTTATTAAGATAATCCCTATGGTGTCTTTATTAGGTTTTTGATTACTTGGGAAAACTGAGGTTTAAAAATTTAGTTTTTCTGTATTGCCTTTGTAGTCTTCTGCTTGTCACTCTTGGTTAAGTGAATTGCTATTATTTTATAATAACTGTGATTCTGTTTTGATGAAAGGTTTTGAGCCTTTTAACATTTTTGACAATTGTCTGCAAAATCTAGATAATTTAAATGTTTACCTGTAAGTTTCTTTCTTCCTGTCATGGTGGGGACTAGGCAATGATGGGACAAAATAAAAATTTGGCCACTGAAGCTGCCTCTGGAAAATCTTGGCCAAAATTGGAGAAATGTAAACTAAACTAACATCTTGGGCACTTCTCTATCAGGGGTTTGTGCCCTCAATATGACCAGGTCCCCGAGCAGTGTGTGTTGCAAGAGATGGGAGAGACAAAGACACGGACACAAAAAGTAAGATGAAAGGGTGAGGGGGGTGGTGGTCAGGGGACCACCAGCATTCCGGTGAGCCAGGTAGTACTGACTGAAGTCTAGCACCCGTTTTTATTCTGTTTTTCATGTTACAGATTACAATGATTTCACGTGAAAAGCTCCTAAGTTAACAGTAAAGTATATAATCTAAAAGAGAACAAAGAGACCATGTACTTCTTTCTACTTTACCTAGTTCCTCATTTACTGAGACATGAACTCAGGAGAGAGATAGGAACATTGCCTCAGGCTTAGAACAGCAAACTGCTCTTATCTGCTGGGCTGACACCCTTTGATCATTCTCTCTGCCTTTGTCCAAACCCAGTACGTTTGCAGACATTCAGACTGTAGCCCTCAGGCTTCAAGGCGGGGTCCGTTTGCAGACATCCTTGATCGGTGAAATGTCCCCCCTCAAAGTCGAGCAGCTTTTGCTCAGTGAACTGACATGTCCACAGGTTGCTCTTTGGCAAAGTCCTGTCCCACTCCTGGGGTTCTCATGTCTCAACTCTAACCCTCAACACTTCTCCCACTGAATGAATGGACCACCTCTTGGCCAAGGGGACCTCAAGGAAAAAAAAACTGAAAACTGAGTTCCTGGCCATAAAGGAAAGTGAGGTCGGACACACCTTGTTATATTCCCACTCTGTCAGTCAAAAAGAAAAAAAAAAAAAAAAAAAAAAAAAACTGGAACCCAGGAATACCAGTTTGCTCAAGATCTGAGGGCAATAAACCCTTAGTAGACGATATTCTTCCTATGGGACTTAATCCTTATACCCACCTTAATACTTATTCTGGAAATTTTGCCTTATTTTCAGTAATAGCTTTAAAAGATGCTTTCTTTTGCATTCTTCTTGCCCCCAAATCCCAAGTACTGTTTGCTTTTGCATAAGAAGACTTAAAGTCTAAAGCCAAATGTCAGTACTGCTGAACTATCCTTCTTCAGGGGAAAAAAAAACAAACTTCCCAACAATATTCAGAAAAAATCTGGCCAGAGATTTGAGGGAAAGAGTTTTAGGCAAAGAAATTATATTGTAGACAACACCCTGATAGCCAGTGAGACTGAAGCTGAATTAAGGCAACATGCCATTATTGTTTTAAATTTACCGGCTGACAAAGAATATAAAGCATCTCAGAAAAGGCTCAGATCTCACTCCCCACTGTCAAATACTTGGGGTTTGAATTGTCTCTTGAAATGTAGGACCTCCTTCCAGATTGGAGAGAGGCTGTAAGTCAAGTAGCAGTTTATGCCATCCAAGCAGTTGCAAGGATTCTTGGGTCTGGCCAGGTTTAGCAAGATTAAGATTCCTAACTTCAGGCAAAACCCCTCTATGAATCTTTAAAAGGGAAATAAAAGCAATTACTTACTTGGACCAGGGAATGCCATGAGGCTTTCTTGATAATTAAAGAAAAATTTATGACTACCCTTGCATTGAGCCTCCTAGACTTCTATAAACCTTTTGATTTGATCATTCAAGAAAGGAAAGGAATTGGACTCAGGGTATGGGCATAAACTTTTGGGGATCATAGGCAATCTCTACCTTGTTTCTCTAAGCAATTGGATGTGGTAACAACAGGATGGCCCACTTGTCTGAGAGTGATAGCTGCTACTTACGATATTTTATAGAAAGCTGAAATGTTTACCCTTGGGCAACTGGTGACTGTTCACACCACGCATTATGTTTTATCCCTACTAGAACAAAAAGGAGGCTTTTTTGTTACTGTGAGTAGTCGTCTGTGAGTAGCCAGATGGGTAAATTTAATATCAGGCTACTTTGTTAGATAATCCTAATGTAACTCTGAAGGTGGTGCCCACCTTAAATCCAGCCAACTTGCTGCCTACGAACCCTCGTTCTCCATTTTATGATTATATTCAAATTGTTGACCAAGTGTATTCCAAACTCTAGGATTTGCCCGATTGGCCCATGTCAGTCCTAGACAAGGAGCTCTTGACAGATGGAAGCAGCATTACAGTACAAGGACAATGCAAAACTGGGTAAGCTATGGTTACTGGACAAAAGGTAATTGACGCACAAGCCCTAGTCCCTGGGACATCTGAAAACCTATATCCTGTATGTCTAGTTTGTCCTTTGTGGATTTTCTTTTGCCTGGCAAGACAACTCTTTAGTTAAGATCTTTCAATCTATTGCCTCTTCTGCTAACCTATCTCACTGCTGAATGAGCTACCTAAAAGTGTTTTAATGAATGATTAGGGAGATTTCAGGATGGAGATTTCATCTGGAGAACACTTAGCCACTATTTCCTGAGAGGGATCTCAGAGGGGGGTGGGTAGTTCTTTTAATATATTTTACGATATTGGTGAGGAGAGGGTGGCAACTTAACAGCATGTATTGATACTAAAAAGTTTTGGTTACAAGCCCAACGTTTTTGTTCTTCATACCCTAGTAATGTCCCATTTCACCAGGAAGCAGCCAGATAGATCAAAATCCTGATTCCCCAAGATTGAGGAATGTATAAAAAGAAGGAGGAAATTGTGACCAACTCTAGGAACAAATTCCAGTAACCCTTGTATGTTTTCTTTTTATAATCCTCTCCCTTAACTAACTACTTGACATTTTGAGTTATTGCCCAGAAATGATAGATTGTTTGCAAGACAAAGGAGCTGAGATTCTGAAGGCCTCTGGGCAGATGCCCTGATGCCAAGATTTACCATCCTCCACAACCTGCCCCAATGCATGTAGCCTCTTGTTAGTTACACCATGACCTGTCCCAAGGTACATGGCTCCTCCTATAAAGCCCATGATCTCTGTTATTGTGGGAGATGGATTTGAGGCAGCTTCTTCTGTTCTCCTGGCAAGACGGCTGCGGTATTAAAAATTCCTTTCTTCCTTGGCAGTCCTTGTTGTCTCAATGATTGGATCTTTGTGTGATGAGCAACTGGACCTAGGCTGAAGCCGCCTTGCGATTTTGACAGCACACGAAATTGAATTCAATTAATCAATATTCATTACTGTGCATTAATATACACTAATAATTGTTATGTATCTATCAGTTAACTTTCTGATGAACATCAGATAACTTTGATAAATAAGTATTCATACTTATTTGTATGTGTCATTCCTATGTGCTACACCTGGTTCTTTCCCTCTTTGAATATCCTTAACATATTTATTTAAAATTCTTTGTCAGGTTGATACATATGCTGAATTTCATCTAAAAAGATCAGAAATTACTTTTCTGATTGTTTGTTACATTGGCTATTTTTTTAGCATTGGATTTCTTCACGAGCTTTGTCATTTTGGTTTAGAAGTTCATTTGCTTGAGAAGCTTTTTCTTTGAGAGGTGAGAGATTATTTGTTTTCTCTGTTTTCCTCTTTCCTTCTATGTAAAATACTTACTGTCTGGTGATTTGTATTTCTGCCACCCACTCTGGGCCTACACAAGGGCACCAGGATTTAAGTATCTCTTTAGCATTATTTCCCAGAAGTGAGACTGAGGCTATGTCAAATCTCATCATGAACTGAGTGGTTTTGTGACTCAGTTCCTGAAAGCTATATTGTGGTGTTTCTTTCTTTTTTTTTTTTTTTTTTGCTTTCCTTTCTTCAAAATCCAAAGCCATATCTTGTTTGGGATGTAAACATATATATTCTATTTTAAATTCTCCATCTTTCATGAGTTCTTCCTGATGCCTATCTTAAAACATAAATAAATAAAAACTTTCTGGGACAATTGAAACCATTTTGTTTTGTGTTTAAAAAATTTGCTTAGTTTTCTTTATACCTCAGGAACCACACTCAAAGCCCCAATGACTATTTTGGACTTAGAAAATAAAAGCTGTGGTTTCCATCCAGTTCAATTTTTTTAATATATATTTTTATTCCATTTCTGTTTCATGGAGGTAGTCCTCTTTTATATAATATTGATTATGCATTTTGTTTTTCAGTTTTTATAAAGTAAATTCCTAACTCCTATGTGTTCAAAACTACGTAAAATTCCAAGCATGAGTTACTACACTAGCTTAACAAATTAATGTATATCATGGTTTTAGGAATTATTTTTCTGCTCATTCCTTCTTATGCTGTTTATAGGAGAATCTTTTTTGGAGAGCTAATATGTTCCTTACAGTCTTCTTTTCTTTTGGAGGGACCTTTCTGGCACCCAAAAGGAATTTAATCCTACTCCAGCTGTCTACCATTTAAGAAAAGAAAACTCGAGGTGGCTTATAAATCTACACATTTTTTTAGTGAATTAATGTTTGTGAGTTTGTATCACTATATCCAGTAATGTTTTCCTATTCAGAGCAACTGCAGGAGTACATTTATGGGATACTGTTAATTAAATTCTGGCCCTGTAGTTATAATGTGAAAATACAAATTACACTTCCGTACTGATGAGTATGAGAAAAAGCACCAAAAACATAAATAATAACAATAATAAGTAACCTCTAAAGATATAAAAGAAAAAAAATAGTGAAATAGCTAACAAGATTTAAAAATTAAAGGAATGTAAAATCATTAACATTATTTAAATAAAAATAGTAATAATACTTAAAAGTTGTTTTACTGAAATAGGTATCAGATAGCTGGGAGAATATTAGTATATTAAGACCCTGAGGTGATATTAAGGTATGAGTAGATTATATTATTTACAACACATTATATGTCCTTCCTTTCCATGATGTCCCAGCCCCCATCCCTTTGAGATCACCATTGGCCAGGTGATGTTTTGATCAGTCGTTATTTGCTTCCCTTTTTATCAATACCACTAAGGTTCCAGAGAGGACCTTCCCCACCAGCCTGGACACATGAAGTAAGAGCCAAAGGAACCTGCTGTTACATAACCAGGAATAAGAGCTGGAGTAGAGGAAATGGGGGTGGCAGGAAAAGGACATGGTGTCAATTAGGTGACAAGAGCCAAGTCATACAGAGCCTTGTAAGTTGTCAATAATTTCACTTTTATTTTGAATAAAATAGGAAGTCATTTCAACATCTTCAGGAAAGGAACAACATAATCTGGTTTATATTTTTAAATCATCACTCCTATCATTATGTTTGGGACAGACTGTAAGAAGAGACTGAGAGGAAGCAGAAGATGATAGGGCTTGGACCAAGGTAGTAGCAATGTAGAAATGAGATTAGTTGGATTCTAGATGAATCTTAGAAGAGCTTACAGGAGTTTTGCTGAACTGCATGTGAGTTATGGGAGGAAAAGTGACCTGAATGTTTTTGCTATGAGCAATTGGAAGGGTGAAGTCCTCAATTCCATCCTGCAAATGCTTTCCTAATATCACCAATGACCTGCATGTGATTAAATTCAATGGCATTTATTACTTTCTTATTTTATGTTACCTTTCATCAGCATCCATCTCTGTTTTCAACTCTTTCCGAAACACTTTCTTATGCTGATTTCTGTAAATTCCATTTTCCATGTTTTCCCCCTTTCTCTCTGGTTGTCCTTTTTCTCTTTCTCAGGCTCATTCTTATTTTTCATTCATGAATTTAGAATATTTTCAAGCCTACATTTGCACCCACTTATTTTCCATTGACCATTCTCCTCAAGGAGTCCCATTCAAAAATATGTCATTGAATGCTATTTCCAGAGATTTCTATTCTTATATCTGCTGTTCAGACTTATTTTCTATTCTCCAGATTCATACAATAAAAATCTAGTTAGTGACTCTACTTATTATGTTGAAGTTGCCTTAAAATTAATATATTAAGCACATAAATATGGTTTCTTTTTCTACCTACCTTATCAAATGGCAGCCTTCCAATTCAATGTAACTCTATCCTTGCAAGTGTCCAAGCCAAAAAAATGTATCCATCCTTATTACTTTCCTTTTCATCACCATTCCCTACTTATACAGAATCTAATCAATGACGTACACACGTGGTTCCTCCATCCCCATTGACAGTATGCCCCCTCTTGTTTGTACACAGCGTCAGTTGCCTGGACTACTCCTGTAGCTGTTAACTGAGCTTTCAACATCCACTCTAGTCTCTATTGATCAATAGGATTATTTATTTTCAAATAAATATCTTTTTATGGAGCTTATCTTTTAAAACTGCTTCTAAGTTTAGAAAACAATATCCTAAAAACTGTGACATAATCTTTGACACCCCATCCATCTTCATTTCAAACCACCCTGACCATGACCCTCATTCTCTGGGCTTCAATCACTCAGGCCTTTCAGCAATTTGAATACCCTTTGTCTTTCTAGGAGCAAGGACTTTGCTTATTCTGTGTTCTCTGCCTGAATCACACTATCTGTTTACCTACATATCTTATGTATGCTTCAAATTTCAACTGTGATTTGCTGATAATGCAAGATGCTTTATAGATAGATGAACATTATGTACAAGTTTACTTTACATACTGAATTATCTGAATTTGTCAGTCCTGAGAGATTGTATACATTACATTGTATACATTACACTCTTAATACAGAACACAATGCCTGACATTGTGCACAGTATTTATTAATACACAGAATGTATTAATGTGATTTATATAGCAGTATGCTGAAGGGAATTCATAATTTCTTCCCTCAAACCTGTCAACCAGTAAGACTGGTACATATCAAATTGAATTTATTTTCATTAAACACATACACATACAGAAAAAGAGCACCTCATTAATGCCAGGCTCTGAGGACAAGTATATAGAATGATGCAGGACCATTGTTAAGAAGAAAATAGGTTAAGTGGAAAATTTAAAAATAACATGGGCCATTTTTCTTGTTAACTGTAGCACTGAAAGTCTAATGCACAAATTGATTATTTATAAATAGAAATCAAACAATATATTTGTTTTCTAAATCAAAAGGCATTATAAACAATATTTAACCAAATGAATGTTAATTATGTTATCTCTGAATATAACCATAGAAAATAAAATACATACCATATAGAAAAGGAAAATGTTTCAAAGTTTCAAAATCATTATTATAGCAAATCAAATTATTTTAGTCTTCTACTGGTTTATATTCTTTTCTATTAGTACCACTTTATCTTTGTTGTTTAAGGCAGATGAAATAATTTACCATGACCTTTTATGTTGCAACTTCTCTGATAATTAGCCCAAATATAATTTCAATTCACTAATATATTTATAGTATATAAATATGGCTCTATCCTAATGAATGGATTAATGCTGATTATAAAAAGGCTTGAAGATGAGAATTTGATTTCATATTCCCTCTCACATGTGCTTTCTTGTCCTTCTGCCTTCTACCGTGGAATGATGAGTCAAGAAGACCCTTCTTAATGGGGGCACTTAGACCTTGAACTTTCCAGCCTCTAGAACTACAAGAAATAAATCCCTGTTCCTTATAAATTACCAAGTCTACAGTGTTCTGTTACAGCAACACAAAACATACTAAGAGAAATGTTTTGCTATAAACTGAGAGGAAAAAATAAATAAATCTCAGAGGCCCTTTCTTTGAACTGTAGTAGTTATCCTCTCTTCAGCATACAACATTATCTTAACTTAATATTATTGAAAGCCCTATACCCTTCAGTCTGGAAATGTCTTTTGTGTATTTCTGGAAAATCAGACTTTGGTAGAAACAATGAGGTCATTTCTTACTTCTTCAATAAATTTATTAACAGCAAATTGATTTCCTGTTTTGGTCTAATTATCAGAGAAGTGGCAGCACAAAAAGTTGTGGCAAATTTTTCCATCTGCCTTATACAACAAAGATAAATAGTACTAATAGAGAAGGTTATCAAACAGTGTTTTTGTTTTTTTTTTTTTACAATGTCAAAATGAGAATGGTGGAATTACTTTTCCAGAAAGATAAATTAGAAAACTATGAAAAAGGCAGACTAGCCAAGGACCTCAGGATCCAAAGAACAGCATGGTGGTAAGTTCCCCGCTTTTCTTTCTCCCTCACACATTCAAGACTTGGAGCTAAAGAAGCTGGCATGTGGAAACAAGATAGGCATAGACAAAAAAGCCCCAACAAAAGCCTGCTCTGTGTAGCCAAAGGACGAAAAATGGGGTAGCCTCACAAGATAGAAAACATTAAGACAATAACTGCTGTTCTCCAGTCAAAGACCACGGACAAGACCCAAACCATCCCACAGAATTTCAGTGGGCAACCTAGACTTCTAGACTTGTTAGGCTGGAATAAGTTGCAGCAACACCCACTGAATGATGTCACAAAAAGTCCAAGTAGGGAGCTGAGACTTTCATCCCGAGTTGCATAGTGAACAATCCTATCTCTGTGATGTCAGTAGAGATGATATGATATAGAGAACCTAGACTTCCACCCCTACGAAGTAATAAGAAGATACCTTTCTCCCTACCTGCTGGGGTGGTATCAGAGACAAAGTGGAAAGTGAGGACTTTCACCATTATTCAGTGTTAATGAGGTCACCCCAACAAACTGTCAGTGGGACCATTAGGGAAACCAGAATTCCTACCCTGGCCCGGCAATAATGAAGAGTCCTCTGCGCTTCAAGTTTCAACAGAAGCTAAGTTGTGACTTCTACTTGTATCTAACAGTAACAAGGTAGTACCAAACTTGTCCCCTGAAAGAGCAGTGTCATAAAAAGGCTTCTAAAGTAAAAGGTTTATATGAGATCTAGAGTCTCATAATTAACTTGAAAATGTCAAGGTTTCAGTTGAAAAATCACTCATCTTACTGAAATGCAAGATCTCAAACCAAATGAAAGAAAATAATACCAACATCAAGATGACTGAGATGCTAATATTATCTGACACAAAATTTTAAAGCAACCTTCATACACATGCTTCAATGTGAAACACAATATATGATTTAATTTACATATCACTCTTACAATGACACAGTTACATAAATGAAGAACAGATTAGTGGTTAAGAAGGTGGTGAAGGCAGGAGCAATGTTGATATGCCTGTAAAAGGGATGCATGAGGGATCCTTGACTTAGTGAAAATGTTCTGCATTTGCACCATATCAATGTATCCTAGTTATGATATTTTATTGAAGTTTTGCAAGAAGTTATCATTCAAGGTAATTGAGTAAAGAGTACATGATCTCTATTATTTCCCACACATAACATCCTGTGCATTTACAATTATCTCAAATTTTTAAAAAATGATTTAAAGAAGAAAATGAGTATGATAACTCTTTACAATTTGACTAAGGCTTTATTTCCTCTAAAATGTTTTCCTTCAACTGCATAAATGGTTTACATATATGAATACACAATTCTCTCTCTCTCTTTCTCTCTTGGTGTGTGCATATGCATGAACACACACATTTATATACACACATACACAGACATACATGCATATAGGGCTAGATTAAAAAAGGTGATTCCACTGCCCCTTTGTTCCATGAAAATAGAACACTTGCATTTAGAACCTTGAACTGGCATGCAAATAAAACTGCTGGCCAGAAGCCACCATGTGGTGAGGAAGCCTAAACTAGCCCATATAGGGAGACCACATGGGAATTCTTGAGGCTACATGAATAGAGGGAGAGATGTTGGGCAGTCCTGAGCTGTTTCAGCTCCAGCCACTGTGTATGTATAATCCCATAAAACAGTCTGAGCCAAAATGGCCTCACCAAACCCTTCTTGAATTCCTGATCCACAGAAACTGCAGTAAAATGATGCATGCATTTACACTTAAGACATATTAATTTAATAGCATTTTTAATGTCTTCATTACCAGATTCTATAAATTTGTAGCTAATAGCATACACATCTTACTCATCTTCAGTCTTTCACTTTGTAGCCCACCATTTGGCATAGACTTAATACTCTGTTAATATGTGATGGATGCACCTATAAATATTACCTTTAATGTAATTTTATTTGAAATATCATTTACTCATAAACTTTTAAAAATATGTTCTACTGTTCAGATATAGAGGATTTTTAGTGTATATAAATTCAACAGTCAAAAGTGAGTATAGGAAGAGTTATATTATAAAGCTTGTAATTTTTTTTCTTTTAAAGTATATTTTTAATCTTCCTATAAAGGTTGTCAAATGTGTATGCAGAGATAGAAAAACAGCATCTATGGATTATATGCAGAACAGCTGCTATAACTAGATGCCTATGGCAAGATTCTACCTTTTTACCATATGAAATCATTCTTTCATAGCATTTCTGTATGATTAAATCATTCTCAACTCAGTTAAAAACTGAGTAGTTTCTTATTTTAGAAAATTTCATCAGTTGCCAATATTTCCAAAACCATCATTCTATCACAAAAGAATCCATCTTTTCTTTGTCTAATAAAATGTATTTTAATATTTAGTATAAGAGAAAAGTATGTTAATATTAACATTTAAAAGTATGTAGACTACTTTTATAGCCATTTTATATGGGTATCAGTGACTCAACAGAAGTTATCTTCAATATTTCACCTGAGCTTGTACAAACAAGAGATTTATAAAATGTATCTGAAAACCTCCCTATAAAGATAAGTAAGATTTCAGACCCTGTCCTTGAGGTCAGAGGAGGATATAGAGAAAAACAAATAAGAAAAATACAATCTAGTAAGTGTGATATGTACAAACTGTTTTAAATGAGGAAGGGTGACTCTTTTTGGGACAATATTTTAATTTGTTCCAGAAAAATAGCAAAAATGATTTTAAAGCAAATAATGAATTACAAGTCCATGGATGTGTGGATGTCTTACTGTGGTTCTTCATGTAGGAAATACTCTAAAATTTTTATGTATTGAAATAGTGATAAATGAAAAGAACACCTTAGTAGTGCACTCAATTTCAGTTTAGTTAGGAAATCCTAACTTTAACAGCTGAGTGGGTTATTAGAATGCAAAAGAGAGTGTAGGGAATCCCTTATTGAAGCACAATATACATTGAAAGACAGCTAAAAGGCTTGTCCATATGCTGTTGTGGGTCAGGAGTCCAAAGGAGTAACCCAGGGATGTTGAGAACTGAGAGCCTGGATTATTGTGTCAAAATTCCTTGGTGCATGTGTATTAATATACCAAATGGTCTACATAAAGCAAAGAAATCAGAGAGCCCCAAGGATTCATTGTAGCTAAAAAATTAGCCTTATAAACTAATGTAATAATGCATCAGGGTTATAAAACCAAGAGTTTCCACATGCCAATGACTGCAATTCAGAGATAGATCTGTGCCTTAAGGATGGCTATTGTGGCTGGAGAGAGAAATCCAAGTGAGTGGGGTGGATTGATGTTTCCCCAAAGCCAAGATTATCCTGTTGATAATGCTCATGTGCTTTTTTTGTTCCTATTACTGTCATCTCTGTAGTGTAAGAACATCATATATGCCTTCTGCCACCTCCCACTAATGTACACATTCACAGAGGAAATAGCTTCCAGATAATGAGAGAATGATGTAAGCACCTTGTTCATTTATTTTGTTAACTTTTCCTAAAAATGCATGACTGAAAGTACCTCACCTCAGTATTTTCTGCAAAGATGTTTTTTTAGCTTAGTGTAAGAATTTCCACATGAAAATGTGCATAGGGTGGGACTATATAGAAGATGAAAGCATTAGAAATATGTGTGGATTGGGTAAATATGCACAAGACTCAGACAAGTCTGTTCAGCTAAAGAAATCTAGAGCAGCACTCGTCAAATTATCTGCGGTAAAGTAACCTTTTTCCCAAATTTATTATAAATACACACATATACATATACATTATATGTGTATACAGTTAGCTCTCTATATATTGGGTCCCATACCCACAGATTCAAACAACCGTTGGAAATATATGGGAAAAAGGAAAACTAATAAAAATAATGATTCAACAATAAAAATAATACAAATTAAAATACAACATAACAACTACTTACATAGCATTTATAGTGTCTTAGGTATTGTAAGTAATGCAGAGATGATTTAAAGTATATAGGAGGATGTGTGTAGGTTATATGCAAATATCATGCCATTTTATATAAGGGGCTTGAGCATCTGTGGATTTTGGTATTCATGGGGGGTGTTCTGAAACCAATTGCTCCATGGATACCAAGGATATGTGTTCCGGTGGTAGGAACCCATAACGCGAGACATACCCTCTTAATAAAATTTTAAGTGCACAATATAGTGTTGTTAACTATAGGCACAACATTGTACAAATCTCTAGAACTTATTTATCTTGTACATCTGAAACTTTATACCCCTTGAACAGCAACTCTCCATTTTTCCATCTCCCTATCCCCTGGAAATCACCATTCCATGTTCTGCTTCTGTTGAGTTTCACTGTCTTAGATGCTTCATGTAAGTGAAATCATGTAGTATGTATCTTTCTGTGATGTCTGGTTTATTTCACTTAGCATAATGCCCTCTATGTTCATCCACACTGTCATATATGAAAACATTTCCTTCTTTTCTAAAACTGAATAATATTATACTGTATGCATGTAACATATTTTCTTTATCCATTTATCTGTCATTGAACATTTATGTTGTTTCTATATCTTGGCCATTGTAAATAATGCTGCAATGAACATGGGAGTACAAATATCTCTTGAGATCCTGATTCAATTCTTTTAAATAAATATTCAGAAGTGGCCTTTATCAAAAATTCCCAAACAATAAATGTTGACATGGATGCAGAGAGACAGGAACACTCATACACTGCCTGTGGGACTGCAGACTAGTGCAACCTCTGTGGAAAGCAATATGGAGATACCTTAAGCAGATACAAGCAGATCTACCATTCGATCCAGCAATCCCATTATTGGACATCTACCCAAAAGAACAAAAGGCATTCTATAAAAAAGACATCTGCACCTGAATGTTTATAGCAGCACAATTCACAATTACAAAGACATGGAAACAACCCAAGTGCTCATCAATACATGAGTGGATTAATAAAATGTGATATATGTATACCATGGAGTA
>JAQIFY010002282.1:0-13463 GCA_028533085.1 Varecia variegata | reverse complement strand
CATACTCAGTAATTATGTATTCTGTACTTGAAATGTGCTGAGAGAGTCGATCTGAAGTGTCCTTACCTCCCCACACACAGAGAAAATGGAAACTATGTGAGGTGATAGATGTGTTAATTGTGGTAATCATTTCACAATGTATACATATACAAAACATCACACTGTTCCCCCAAATGCATGCAATTTTTGTCAATCAACAAATTTTCAGTTGTCTTAATAAAGTCGGCAGGGGGGCCGGGAATCCCCACTTGGCTGCCAACGCCGCAGTCTAAGGAGGGACACATGAGGAGGGGGCCGTACTTAGAGAAAGGACATTATCTGGGCTAAGCAGACACCACAAAGAGGTGTCCTATACCCACCATTTTAAAAATGAGGCAACTGAGACATTGAGAAGGTTAATAATTTAGCCAGAGCTGCTAAAAAGAGGAGAAGCCACCAGGATTCCACTTTTGTGGATTCAGAACCCATCCTGCTAAGCTTTGCTACTCAGCTTACCATGTAGTAGTCATCAGAAGTTCTTTGAATCACTGTCTTCTACTTTTACTATCGGGATTGAAGTGTGTACAAATCCTAAATAGATAAATAACCTGTGAGTGTCATAATCCTCAACTACTTTAGAGACTTTAATAAATTTTCAATTAACCTGTCTCCTTTAGGATTTCCCCAACACTAATGCACATGGAAGAAATAAGTTAAGATTTAAAAGCCTTTCTATTAATTTATCTTCCCACTAAATCCAATGGATTTCCCAGGAGTTCAGTGCAAGAAAAGATGTTTCATTCATTGATAGGCAGAAAGGAGAGACCCATCGAGTAGACAATTGTTCCTCAGGAGATGACACTTCTAGCACTTCTTGAAGCTGCTACTTGTTGTTGGAGGCTGGTATAATAATTCTCTTTTATAACCGAAACAAAGGAACCCATTTTGAACCAGCTGGTTTCCCAGTTACGATACCTCTTCTGTTCTGCAAGGAGAAGTGGAGGATGGGGAAATGTTTGCTGTCATCAGGAAACAAAGATTCTATGAATTCTGGGAAAACAAAAAGCAGTGCAATGCCAGGTGAACGAATCCGTTCCAAAATGGCTAAGCTTTTAATCTTGCAAGGCGAGAAGTGATTCCGCTCTGTGATACTTGAACCTGTCTAAATGGAAACAGGCTGTCACATAAAATCAGCACACATTCCTACACACAACGGCTTTTTGATGTGGATTTACTATCCTGTAGGGCCCTCTAGGGACTGAACTGCAATCTCCAAAACTCATTTCAATTAGACCGGAGAAGCAGAGGTGAAACCACAAATGGGAAGGCCATGCAGGTCTTCAGCTCAATCTTGCCTTCAAGAGATTTTCTGCAATATGTTATTTGACTTCATTCACTAGGTGCAAACCTAATATTTGAGGGATGAAGGAAGGGGACACCGTCACATTTTCTTAAAGGACTATTTTTTTAGCTGAGAGTAGCTGTCAGGGGACAGAAGTTTCATAATCACCACTATCTCCTTAGAACTTCCATGGTGGCTAAATCAAATTTGTTCTTCTACTGAAATGAAGGATTAGCAGAATTGCAGGTGCCAAAATTTGATGTAAGCTTCTATTTTCTACAGTTTAACGCAAGGGAAGACTTTGGCACTGCATGGGACACAAAGGTGTCCAGTGAAATGCATATGCTGACAGCCATGTGGCAATGTGTCTACTCTAATAGATGCTTTTTCCTAGTTAACTCACAGAATGCTACTAGCAAGATATAAGCGCTGGAGAGTTTAAAAATTAGATTGCAATCACAGTGCACATTAAAAATGAAACCAGGCTTTCTAGATTGTTCAGTAGTGACACAGGGTAGTAGTTATTTTCAGCTTCTGGTTTTCAAAGGTTCCACATGGGTCAAAGTTCCTCTTTTTCTTTCATAGGCAAATGAAATTCTCACCTCTTGGGTGTGAGGACAATTTTTCATCCTCAAACAAATGTGCAGCAGAGGAGATTCTCCAACTTGCTCAGGATTCAGCTTGTAAAGCCTCTAGTATTCATAAATTTCAGCTCATGTGATCTTTATTGTAGACAATTTAAAAAATTCTAGCCGGGATTTCTTTTATGAAGTGGGTCTTCTGTGTTATAAATGATTGAGTGGGAACTCAAAAATATTTATTGATTCATAATCTCATCTATGTGGCACAAGCGACTGGGGCAAATGAAAGAATAGTGTTTCTTTTTAAATAAAATAACACTCAGTAAAAAGTTAGTTCTCTTTCCCTCCTTTCTCAGGCTAGACATTAATCCTAGAGTGCTCCTGGCATTCTGAAATACAATAGCTCAAAGGAAATACTTCTTTCTTTCTATGTGTGTGTCTATGTTTTAGTGTATGTAAACCACCTTCTGTGTTTATAACTAACTCTCTGATTTATTGGCAAAACAGCAATATTAGTGACACAAATAAACATTTGACCAGTGTGAGTAATATTGACACTGGATTATTAAAAAAAGAGTTAAGACAATAATTCTTTGATTTTTCTATGAGCCCTTTCGGGGAGCAGCTCTTAATCAGTAGTTCAAAAGATCAACTTTTATATGTTGATTTAAAAAGAAAAAAAAGAACTACACCCCCAAACAATGCTGACCCAATTTTGCAATAAGGGATTGTTGAGAAGAGAGATCATTCAGACTTGTCCTGGGGTGGGTAGCAGCAGTCTATTATTTTTTTTTCTTTTTGCATATTTGTGTTATATACCTAGTATGTAAGTAGAAGGAAAAGTTGAATTTGGTTCATTCAAACTAGAACTACTTATCAAGTGCCTTCTGTAGTCCATGTCACCTATACATATAAGTTGAACCCTTAACAGGTACACAGTAAAGTTTTGGTAAATGCGTAAAATTAATGCTATTTCATTTATGCCTCGTGTCAGATGGAGTGTCCGGCCAAGTGGATGGGAAATGTGGTACCCAGCCAGTACCCAGTCCTGCAAATGACCAGCCTTGCTTAACCTCATGCCACTGTCTAGGAAGGAAAAGTATTTAGGAAGCAGGAGGACACTTTAACTCCTGTGCAGACAAGAGAAGGCTGTCAGGACAGGGAACTGCTGTACTGGAAAGGTGCTAAGGGCCACCGAGGGAATAATCGCAGTGGCCGAGGAAAACCCTTGACTTTACACTATGAGGCATGATGCGTTAGAGAAATTGGTATTACTGTAGAAATCCATTTCTGACTGTTGGTTTTGGGTTATGAGTCTCTAGGTTCCCTCCAAGTATATCACAGCTTTGCATACTTCCAAGAACAAATCAGATATGGATCCGATACTCCAGAATGCACCAGCTAGTTAGGGAAGTAAGCTATGTCATAAATAATCCTAGCGAGGTCTGGAAGTGAGACATGGCATGTGAGAGAGGGAGTGTGGCAGCCCTGATCTTCCTCCCGGAGGGGACCTGTTGTGGACCGGGAGTGGAATTAGCTGACCCCCTGCAGAGACTCCACCCAAGCCACACCCTCCATCCCAGTGAAGAAGGATGGGTCCCAGAGCCCAGCCATCCCTGCTCAATGTGGGGCTCTAACAACCTTTGCTGCAGGGCGCTCCATCAGCCTGGCCAGACTTCCTCTGAGCTGCACTGGAGTCTGAGGTCCTCCCTCCCACTGCCTCTTTCTCAGGATCCGGAGGATTTCCCTGACCTGCTTTCTCTCCCGCTTCCCTTTACTTACTGCCTACGTGGGACTCCCCCAGTGAATCTCTTGCATGTCCAGTGCCATCTTGACGTCTCTTTCCTGGACAACCTGAACTGATACTTAAAGCTAAAGTCCTTTGAAGGTTCAGAAAAGGGATTATTTCATTCATTTGTAGGGATTAGGAAAGAAGACAGAGATAAGGGAACATTGAGCTGGGCTTCTCTATGAGATACATGGGAATAAAAGTAAACTAAAGTCTTTGGCACATTTACAAATAAGTGTGAAATGGTTTATAACAATGAATTTAATATCATTCATTGAGACTGTCGTAGGAATGGTCTGTTTATTTCAACATCAACTCTAGCAAAATTCACCATTAGGATCCTGTGAGGTCTCTTTCCCACCAGCTAGTCTAAGATAATTTACACGGATCTTTTCTCTCCTCCTGTGCCTGTAAGATAGATGAGGAAACTACAAAGTGGAGAAGTTGCATAAATCACTAGGGGCAGCTGAGGGAAAAAGTGAAGAAAAAAATGTTCCACTAATGATCTCAGCCTTGAAATACTCAACTGCCGGGCTGGAATTTATGTCTTCGAGAGGCAAAACCATTAGTGTCTTGCACCTCACATCTACATTAATTGTCCTAAAACATTGACTAGCATGCTCAAAACATCTGAGTGACTTTCCCTTTCCTACAGAAGATCCAGGGAATACAAGAATCTCAAAGTACTCCCCGAGCATGGGGTGGAATATTCTATGGTTAAATAAGATCTAGAAACATCTTGTATCATATCCTATACTGGGGTGGGGGTGGGGTGTTTACAGGGCACATTAGTACATGGAAGATTCTGAAAGTTCCAAAGAAAGCCATTCAGCTTCAGGTATTTGTTTCCCAAACTTATTTGATCACAGAGTTCTATTAATAAATTCAGCTACACCTAATACATATCTCATGAAATTATTCTTCGTTGAGAAATTCTCCCTTAGAATTATCTGTTTTTCTTTTATTTCACAAAAGTTTTGTTTTATTTCACAGAAGTTTTGTTTTATTTTAATTATAAAATGACACTGCGATGGTTAATTTTAGAAGTCAACTTGACTGGGTTAAGGGATGCCCAGATAGCTGGTAAAGCGCTATTTCTGGGTGTGTCTGGGGGGTGTGTGTCTCCCAAAGAGAGTGGCATTTGAATCAGGGTATTGAGTAAGTAAGATTCACCCTCACCAAGGTGGGCAGGCACCATCCCATCCACAGAGGGCCCAGACAGAGTAACAAGGCGCAGAGAAAAGGTGAACTTGCTTTCTCTCTCTCCTGGAGCTGGGACTCCCATTTCTTCCTGCCCTTGGACATCAGAACTCCAGTTTCTCCAGCCTTGGGCTCTGGGGCTTGTGCTAGCATCCCCCCAGGTTCTCGGACTTTCAGCCACATACTGAGAGTTGCACTATGTGCTGTTTGGACTTGGATGGAGCCACACTCTGGGCCTCCCTGATTCTCCAGCTGCAGACAGCCAACTGTGGGACTTCTCAGCCTCCACGATCTTGTGAGCCGCCAATTCCCCTAATAAATCTTCTCTCATCTCCATCGATCTGTCTATTATAATATCCATCTGTCTATCTTTCTGTCCTATTGGTTCTGTTCACTGGAGAACCCTTAGACAAACACAAATTAATTTGAATTAATACTAAAAAATGTAAGGAAGAGAGAGTTGAAGTCATCTCCTGATGTCCTGTCACACCATGCCATTTAATTTTGGAGACATGCTTTGCATACATCACTTTATACCCACAGATGTATAGAATGATGCATAAATATCACACGTTTTTGAAATCTTGGGTCTCTCTCTCTTTCGTTCCCTCTTCCTTCCTCTCTCTCTCTTTCCCTCCCAAACACTGGCGTTGCTACCACCTCTCTCCACCAGCAGCTGGGCATCTAGTGGAACAAGCTGCTGTACGTCCTCTGTCCCTTTCTCCATGCTTTTGTGCAAGCATATATACAGATATATGTTATTTAAATTTTTTATGACAATGGAATCATATTACATAAACTCCTTCATATCTTAGTTTTCTCACTTAATACATTGGAAAAATCCTTCTGAGTTGACCGATTTATAGCTAACTCATTTTTAAATGGCTGAATAACTGTACATGATATGGAAGCATCAATAATTTCTTTACCCATTTTTCTGTTGATGGGCATTTACTTAAAAAAAAAAAAACAACTCTACAATATTGCTTTAAAACCTTCCTGAGCATATATTCCTATAGACTGTTGCTTTTATTTTGTTTCCATGGGATGGATCCCTAGAACTGAGAATGCTAAAACAAATTTTATACATATATATGTACATATACACACACAGAGTATATGTCTAATTTGAATTTTAATGGCTATTATTAGATTGCTTTTCAAAAGGTTGTGACAATTCATATTTCTACCACTACATATAAGAAAATCCTTTTCCCTGTGGGCTTCCAGAATAGGTGTCTGTTACTCCTTTTTATAATTGCCAATATTATGGGGTATGATAGTGTCTATTATTTTAATTTAGATTTTATTGTTTACAAGGGCAGTTGAACATATTTTTGTGCTAGTAGTTGTGGCAGATACCATTGCTCTTCTGCCATATTCCATTGCTCTTCCCTTTTCTGTGAATGCCAGGTGGACTTAAGCTGCCAACACCTGCATTTCTTTGCCACAGGGCTTTCCTTCAGCTGTGACAGTATCTTGTACTGCTGTCTTTTTTAATGGATCTTCCATCATCTTTCCAATCCCTTCTATGGTAATTTGTTTATTCATGGTTTTTACTTCTTCTGGGATCAATTGTGGCAGTTTATATATTGCTCAAAAAATACACATTGCCTCAAGGTGTTCAACTTCATTTCTATAAATTGTATCTAGGATGTTCTTGAAAGTATTTTACTGTCTTCCTTATCTGTGGTTGTGTTTTCTTTCTCATTCCTAATCTTATATATTTTGGGGCTCTTTCTTTCTCAGTTAAGCTCATGAGAGTTGATCTATTTTATTGGTCTTTTGGAAGAACTGGCTTTGGGATATATTTAACCGATCAGTAGACTTTGCATTTCTTTTTGTGTTCTTTCCCTTTCAGCTATTTTTGGTTTTGATTTTATTTCTAATTTCTTAAAACAAGCATTGCATTTCTTTAATTTATTATTTCTTCTATAATCATGAAGGCATTTGTGCGAGAAAGTGCTAACTCTGCAGATCTAGCTGCTAAACCCTGCACATTCCCAAGAAAGGGCCTGTCTTCAGGACTGTCCCTTAGCTGGCTCTTAGGAAATAAACTCTGAGCTACTGGAATATTCTGCCTGATCAGAGAATTTTTGCATGTATAAGGCCTTGGGCTACATGGCACTAGTTTAGTCAGATAGTTTATGCTAATAACATAATTTATGATGAATGCCTATTTTTGCTCTGAGTAGGTGAGGTCAGTTATGTAGGCACTATATGTCTATATTACTCACTCCCAGTAAAAACCCTGGAGCCTTGGTAGGCTCAGGTGAGCTTTCCTGGTTGGCAATATTTTGCATGTGTCGTCAACATTATTGCTGGGAGAATTAAATACATCTGTGTGGCTCCACTAGGCAAGAGCACCTGAAACTTTGCACCTTGTTTCTCCTGGACTTCACCCCATGTGCCTATTCCCTTTGCTGATCTTAATACACGTCCTTTCCCTACAATAACTGTCACTGAGAGTACAATAGCTTTTCTGAGTCCTGTGAGTCCTTCTAGTGACCCGTCAAGCCTGAGTGTGGTCTTGGGGACCCCAACCGGCTTTAATGTTATCATCTTCCACTGAGCACAGTTTTCACTGTGTCTCAGAGGTTTTATGATGGAATTCAGTGGTCTTCCCTTCATTGCTTTCGCTATAGTTCATGGTTTCATTTTGATTTTTCTCTTCTATCCAAGATTTATTTAGAAGTAGATTTCTTGTTTTCTGAGTAATGGAGGCGTGTTTTTATTTTTAGTCTAATTTTATTGGATTGTGATCAGAGAATGTGGGCTGTTAAAATTTCAACTTTTGAAAATATGTTAGCATTTTTCTCTTTGTAAACAAGTACCTTCATAATCAAACGCCATTTCTTTACTATTATATGTAAACAAGATACAATTCTTATCAATTTCAGGTACCATATTTTCCTACTGCTTTCTCTCACATACCAGAAAGAAGGTAAATTTAGAGTACTTTTAATTTTATTTAACTCCCTCGCATTTCCTCAAGTCCTAGGTATTGCTAAATTTATAACTTTTAGTACAAGACTATTATTAGCATTTCACTCACAGTGTGTGGAAGGAAGAAGCTTCATTCCATATATGGATCAGATCTGTCAGAGGCAGCTTGAATCACTTCTATACCTGTTGGGAAGAAAACTGGTAAAAAAAAAAAAAAAAAAAAAGAAAAGAAAAAAAAATGAAAGCAGCTCTCTGAAAAACAGGAGAACAGGCACAGTGTGGTGGATTCATTATCACAAGGCCAGAAAGTTCACATCCTGAATGGTAGGTTATTTATCACAAGGCTGATGAGTTAATTTACAGCTAAAGTGAAGAAAATCAATTTCCCATAACAAAAGTTTTCAAGCTTTGTGGTTAGACCATTATGTTTACAAGGCTGGTTGTCAAATACTTGTATGTCTCAGGAATTCTTGTTTTTTTCTTATAACTGTCAGTAATAAAGGATAGCCTCTCTAACTGAGCTAGGGTATGGTTTAATCAAAGACCATGATCCCTTCTAGTGAGTTTCTAGCACTGTGTGTTTGCTTGGTTAGAGTGCTCCAGTGGTCACCAGGACGTGTGAATATCTTTATCTTTCTCTTTATCTTGCTAAGAAAGGCAATATCAACACAGCTCTTGAGGCCTTATGTGACCAAGATTTGTTTCCTTTCAAGACTTCTCATCAGATAAAATTTTCAAGTATATTTCTATAACTAAGATCAGTCAATACCTTAAATCTCTAATTTCTAAACTTCATATCCTACCATTCTTCATTTAGATTTAACAATATATAAATTTCAACATTCATTATTAACCACTATTTTTTATTCTTTTCATCTTTATCTTTTAATCCCTGTTCAGAATATTTTGTTATTTGGCTAAAAGTTTTTTTCTTGACTATTTTCGTTGAATGAGGTTCATGAATTATGTATTTTTGGAACCTTTGCATATTTATGAATAACGTTGTTTTCCTCGATGGCTGAATGATATCTTAGATGGAAACACATGGTTTGGATTTTAGTTGGCAGGTGCCCATACTCTTCCATATTCATTCAATAGATAAATTTAATGCCAGTCTAATGTATGCATGTGTGTGTGTGAATTACTAAATTTTCTCTCTAGAATGCTGTAAAAATTTAGTTTTAAGTTTAGAATTCAGTAATTTTGACAAGACATGCATAGAGATGTCCCAGAACTCTCAATTGTTGACTCCTAGACTCAGTTGATGTGGTAGGCAGAATAATGGCCCCCCAAGGATGTCCTAATCCCAAGAACCCGTGAATATGTTATGTTACAAGGGGGAATTAAGATTGTGGATGGGGTGAAGATTGCTAATCAGATGACCTTGAGGTGGAAAGATGATCCTGGATTATCTGGGGGCTCAATGTAATCACAAGGGTCTTTCCAAGTGAATGATGGGGGCCTGAGAGTCAGAGTTTTATAGAGATTCGAAGATGCTGCTCTGTTGGCTTTGAGGGGAAGGAAGGGACCACAAACCAAGAAAATGGACTTTGTTCTAAAGCCTCCTGAAGGAACTCAGCCCTGCCAACACTTTGATTTTAGTCCAGGGAGACCCATTTTGGACTTCCGATCTCCAGAACGGTAAGATGAAGTCAAGTGGTTTTGAGCCACTAAATGTATGGCCATTTGCAGCAGCAGTGATAGGAAACTAATACAGTTGACCTCATATCAAGAGGAAAAAAATCCTGCCTAAACTTCTCCCTGGTAGCATGGTCAGAGGCTTTGTTCACATCCTCCAGGTCTGCTGATGGCTCGCAGGTACCAGGCTGTGGAGAAACACCTGGCGATTGGAGTCAAGAGAGGAGGATAGTGCGACAGCACTCCGATGTCCTCTTGCTAAGATCCCTATCACTTACTTTTTCAACCTTTTCTCCTGCCATTTCCTAGCACGATACCTTGACCTTCACCCTAGGCTTCATTTCTCTAGTAAAACTGGGCTACTTACCATTTTTTGTGTCATATGTTTGAATTTTAATGTTCTTTTATGTTATAAATGTAGAGGTTGCAGGCAAAAGAAAAAGAGAGAGAGAGAGAAAACAACCTAGATCAGAAAAAATAAACAAAGCCACTGTCAGCTATTGCTTTTGTTATCTGGGAGGTAAAACTACTAGAATTACAGGTCAGAGAGATTTTGACATTCCTGAACTGTGCAGGCTCAGAGGGCCTCCACCTGAGAGAAACAGACAATTTGGTGGCAATAATTAACGTGACCTAGACTATGAGCAACATTAGGCTAGAGAAAATAACAGACCGAGTGGAAATAAAGCCATGCCTGAGACCTCCAGGAGGGGACTTGAATAGCAGCAGATCTAATTAAGTAGTCTGGTGCACCATTTAGAATTTGGAATTTGCTTGTTAATTAGAAGCCTTGCTCTATTTGGCAGTAATTATTTCTGACTCGGAAATGTATACGTGCAGCAGTGCTCTTTTTAGCGAAGGAAATGCACTCTCAAACACACATCTCTTTTCCAAGTATGTATTACTGGTGAGCAGAAATAAGATAAAAGGCCTAGGAATATGTTCGGACTGAAGGAAAACAGCAGTTTAAGAAATGCAAGTAAAATAACATCAAATGTGCAGGGAAGCGTGAGCTATGTAGGTGTGTATTTGGAGAGGAGAGGATGGTGCATTGCGTAAGAGATAAGCCCACTGGAGGTTAGCTGGGCTAGGGTCCTGGCTGAGTCCAAGAAGGCACAAGAGATGGTTAGAGCAGGGTCAAGAAACTTCAGTCCAGGGGCCCAATCCTGCCAGCTCATTGCGGCAAATGGAGTCTTATTGGAACATAGCTACACGCATTGGTTCAGGCATCATCATCTATAGCTGCTTCTGTGCTACAGTGGCAGAGTTGAATAGTTGTGGCAAAGACCATGTGGCCCACTAAGTTGAAAATATTTATCCTCTGACCCTTTGCAGAAGAAGTTTGCTGACTTCTTGGTTAGACGAAGGTCTTTGGTAGTAGTTCTACATAGAAATAATGAGATTAGCCGTGTGAGGTACCTTATGAGTAAGTGGTAACTAATAATCATTCAGTTGCCCAGGTTGACAAATGATTTACTTCTTAGAAAGTAAAATAGAGTGGATTCAAGTCATGCCCACGAACAGCTCTGGTGCACACTCTTTGGAGAAGAAAGAGATGGTTACAGCTCCCAGGCAGGATTTTGTGTTTCCTGGGCAGCCCCGAGGGTGAGGCCCATGATAGACACAGCTTACAAATATCACGAATTCCTGCTGGAAAAACAAAGTTGAAAACTGCTTCCCTAGAGAAGCCTGTGTTAAGGGTTTGGGGAAGTGTGTGCATGTGTGCATGAGTGTGCATGTGTGGGCACACACACGTGTGTGCACAAAGATGTCAGTGAAGAAGAGACTCCAGGGACCGTTCTCCTTTGGCAACACAACCTGGGCTATGCCTCTACCAGCCCTGCCTTGCACCTTTCAGACCTGATGCAGGGGACAGTCTGAGATCACCTGTTTGCCCTCCATCAAAACTTGTGATCCATCAAAAGTTCAACACCAAGCCTTCCTTTAGATGAGCTGAAAAGGCCTTATGTGATTTCAGGAGTGTGCTGTATCCTGAAAATGTTCTACCCTCTCTGTTGGGAGTTTGGGGTGGTGAGGATGCTGGGGAGATGGGGGTAGGGTTGGGAGACACAGGATGAGAGGTTTAGAGAAAATGCAATGTCTGGTTGAGCCAACACTCTGTTAGAGTGTTGACTTAAATCAGATTCTCCCCATTTTGGGGAGCGGAAGTACAAAAAACAATGGCATAATGAATGTCTGACAAATAGAAGAACATCATGAAGTTTTCCCAAGGCTCGAATGGGAGAGTATTGAAAGCTGAGATGGAGTCTAGGGAGAGAAATTTTGAAGATACTAATTTTATGAAGCACTGGCCTGTTGACTGTCAATGGGACTAGGACGAAGAGAAGGTTTACGGCAAAATATGTCATTTCTGTACAAAGCCAGGCCCTCTGCTTTATATGACTTAGAGAGACACTTGAGTCTGTCTTGATTACTTTAGCCCTTTTTTTCAGATATGTAAATTCCAAGTGTCTTAAAGGTTCGGACTTTCTCCTATCTCACGTTAAAGGCATACGTTCTAGTGCCTGACAGCATCTTTCATAAGGCACTCAATGAATTAATTGATTGCAATTAATCACAGGTGCTTCACAAATGGTCATTTAAACAGAGTAAGGAATGCCTGTCAGATGTTTAATATAGAACAGGGATTTTATTCCTGGAAGGAGGTGGAGGTGGGGAGGCTAGTGCTTCTTTTGTGAGAACTGGAATATTTTTTCATGTCTATTTCCATATATATATTTTTAGTTGATTTTAGCATGTTTAAGTGACTGTGTTTTACCTGCTAAGCTCCTGGAGAGCAGGGTTTTTGTCTTGTTCACTGTGTATCCGTAGCACTTAAAATACGACCTAGCACACAGCAGGGACTAAGTATTTTTAAAATTTTATTCTTATGGATTTTTTCTTGTGATCGTGTTGCTGTAGCTTTAACTCTTTGAGTCAAATATTCCGACTTTTGAATGTCTTTCTGCAACCACAGAGAACTGTTTACAGGATATTAATATAAATATCAAATTTTAGATGCTGGCCAGGTGTGATGGCTCACGCCTATAGTCCTAGCACTTTGGGAGGCCAAAGCAGGAGGATTACTTGAGGCCAGGAGTTCAAGACCAGACTGGGCAATGTAGTGAGACCCCATCTCTTCAAAAAATCAAACAATTAGCTGAGTGTGGTGGTGGCACATGCCTGTAGTCCCAGTTACTCGGGAGGCTGAGGCAGGAGGATCACTTGAGTCCAGTTCAAGGCTGCAGAAAGGTATGATTATGCCACTGCTCCAGCCCAGACAACAGAATGAGATCCTGTCTCAGACAAAAAATTTAGATGCTAATAAGAATGGAAAAGTAGACTTTTCTCAACAAAGCCTTCCTTTACTTCCCTTGCTTTATTCTGTCTCCTCCAATGTTTATTTATTTTGCTTTATCAATTCAAAGATATCATTTCAGTGTTTATTTTCACAGGGGAGCCCATGAGGTTTGGGGAGCTACTCTTTATTTAGGGAAAAACAAGCAACGACTACAACATACTCCTTAATTTACACAGCAAGGAGTTGGTGTAAAAAGAGGTCATGTATATAAGTTTGAGGTGGGTCTAAAAAGCAATTTCCTCAGGCTTCCAAAAAACCTTCACTATGACCTATTTTGTCTCTTTAACAAGGAATAGATAAAAGTGGAATCTATAATGAGGTTAGTGTTTTAGTAGTATTGTGATCCCGACTGTTTGGTAAGAGAGAAATAGTATAACCTTTCACATTTTTAAAGTTCGTTCAAGAAGATTTGAAGTAAGTGCAAGAGCAAAAATGGGCTTCATAACTTTGATCTGCTAGAAGTAATAGGTATTTTAGGGTTCTGTAGGAGGAATGATGTGTACCACGGCTAAGTAGACAGGGACAAGAGTCTTTTACAGTTCTACATGGTGTTAGTTTACATCCAAAGTTGAGACATCCATTAACATGGGATTTTTTTTTTCTTTTTTTTTCTTTTTTTTTTTTTTT
>JAQIFY010002281.1:0-13463 GCA_028533085.1 Varecia variegata | reverse complement strand
CTCAAGGCTCAAGACCACTGTTGACCCTGGACACGACACACACATACAGGTGTGAGATTTCCTGGCCCTACAGGCTGCCCCATGTCAATCG
Organism: Varecia variegata; assembly: GCA_028533085.1. NCBI lineage: Eukaryota > Metazoa > Chordata > Mammalia > Primates > Lemuridae > Varecia > Varecia variegata. Next base: position 13,372 of record JAQIFY010002281.1, on the reverse strand, counting down.
CTTCCATCCCCCGGGAGCCCCTGACAGCTTCCTCTTGAGAACAGGGAGTGTCCTCGTGATCTTCCTCTTCCCGACTCAGCATGAGGCTGAGAACATGATCAATAACTCATGTTTGTTGAGTGAACAGATGAATGAACATCACTTACCCCCACTCTTTGGCCAAAGAAGCAGGTCTACCATGAGCTGGAAGATTCCCACTTGATGCTAACATAGCTCTTGGGGAGCAGACAGAATTTTGGGGGAACAAACTGACTTTTTGGTGAACTTCACTACTCATCCTTCTGTCTTCCCCACCCCCTTCCCACACGCAGGCCTGCCTAGGACTGGCGGCTTTGGGAACGCCCAGCTTCTGGAATTGCACCACTCTTCCCCGTCGGTCAGCACGCCAGACATCTCTCGAGAAACAGGTTCTTCGTGCATGCACGAACATTTGTAGCTAAATGTGTGACTATCCTGGCTGTTGTCTGTGGATTTCCCTTCAATTTTCTAAGGATTGGGTTTATAGAGTTTAAAAGCAGCTGTAGAGAGTGACCCCACTGCCCACAATAATCAGCCAAAGGGCCACTTTCTTCTCCCAGGTCCCCCACCCAGTGGCAGACTCCTGCAGAGAGCCGGGAGGGGACCTGGAGCTGTAGCGAGGTGTGTGCGACTTGAGCCACGGGTTCTTGGCAAAATGTCCAACTGTTTTTCACAAGAACAAAGCGAGACCCTGGCCAGGGCTCTGAGTGAAGGTGGGACTCTGTCCTCTGACTCCCAGGAGAATGGGAGAGAGGGCACTCAGCAAGGTCAGTGACCAAGGCCAAGGGCCACGTCCACGGGGCCAGGATGCGAGCTTAGGTGGACAAACTGTCATGGAGGGAGAGCCAAGCAGAGGGGTGCCCAGGGCGACTGCAGAGACTGGGGTGTTACAGGCTGAACTCGGCTCCCCCGAGATCCACAGAGTGAAGCCCTGGCCCCTGGTTCCTCAGAATGTGACTGTACTTGGACAGAAGATCTTTAAAGAGGTGCTTACAATGTTTTGTGTTGCTATAACAGAATGCCACAGATCGGTAACTCCATCAAGGTACTGGCATCTGGCGAGGGCCTTCTCGCTCTGTCCTCCCCTGGCGGAAGGTGGCAGGTGGGAGGTGAGAGAGCGCACGCAAGAGAGAAAGGCGACAGCAGAGGGCTGACCTTGCTTTGATGACAAATCTGCTCTCTCTCTCTTTTCTTTTGAGACAGAGTCTCACTCTGTTGCCCGGGCTAGAGTGCCGCGGCATAAGCCTGGCTCACAGCAACCTCAAACTCTTGAGCTCAAGCGATCCTCCTGCCTCAGCCTCCCAGAGTGCTAGGATTACAGGCATGAGCCACTGCACCTGGCCCAAATCTACTCTCCTAGTAACAAACCGACTCCCACGATGATGACATTAATTAATTCTTACAGTTTTTCGTCTTACATTTATGCCTTTGATCCATTTTGAGTTAATTTTTTTTTTTGAGACAACCTCTCGCTCTGTTGCCCAGGCTACAGTGCAGTGGCGTCACCATAGCTCACTGCAACTTCAAATTCCTGGGCTCAAGTGATCCTCCTGCCTCAGCCTCCCAAGTAGCTGGGAATGCAGGAGTGTACCACCATGCCTGGCTATTTTTTTCTATTTTTTTGTAGAGGCGGGGTCTTGCTATGTTGCCAAGGCTGCTCTTGAACTCCTGGCTTCAAGAAATCCTCCTGCCTTGGCCTCCCAAAGTGCTGGGATTACAGGCATGAGCTGCCACACCTGGCCTTGACATTAAGTCATTCTTGATGACAAAGCATTCATGGCCCAGTTGCCTTTTAAAGGCCCCACCTCTGAACACTGCTGCACTGGGGGTTAAGTTCCTAACACATGAACTTTGGGGACACATTCAAACCATGGCCAGAAGAAATGAGTCCATTGGAGTGAGCCCCTAGTCCAGTCCGATGGTGTCCTTATAAGGGGAGGAGACACCAGGGATGCACTTGCACAGAGAAAAGACCTTGTGGGGACACCAGCAGGATGTGGCCATCTGCAAGACAAGCAGCGAGGCCTCGGAAGGAACCAAACCTGCCAACACCCTGATCGTGGACTTGCAGCCTCCAGAACTGTGAGAACTTAAATGCCTGCCGTTCGAGCCCCCAGGCTGTGGTATTGTGCTGTGGCAGCCTAATGCCAGGGATGAGGGGTCCCTGCTTGAACGTTGCTGGTCGCCAGTCAGGTGGGTCAAAGCTGGGTTGGGCTGAGTTAAGGACATAAGTCTGGAGTTGGGTAACTGCCATGTGGCTTCCTTAAGCTTCGGGAAGAGGGGACAGAAGGTGGCTCTGAATGTTGTCAGAGTCCCCTGACCCCTCAGTTGGAGGGAGAACCGACTTGGGCTCTGTGGTTTTGGTCTCTGTCCCTCTGTGGGCCTTTGCATTTCTCAGGGTGCTCCTGCTCCAAGAGGTCCGTCCCCAGCCTGCCCTGCTCCGGCTCAGCCACCTCTGACGGCAAATGAGCAAGCAGGATGGGCTGGGGACTTACCATTCTAGCAAACGTTGGTAGGGAACTTGCCCTGCCACCAAGGTGTCTGCCTTTTTGTTCAAGTTGGGCTTGGTGAAGGCGGAAACCCACCCTGGCTGAGCACGGGCTGCTTGGGTTGGGCTGGACGGCTGCGTTGGGTGGTGCAGCAGGCCGGGGCGGTGTGAGGGCGTCGGTGGCCGGGTCTGACGATGCCTCCCCACCTAGTCTGGGCGAGAATTAGCCTCACAAGAGGATTTTCCTCACACAGTTGTTTCTATGTTAAATAATATATTTTATACCCCCCAGGCCAGCAGAGCAGCGACAACTTCAATCCAACATAATAACTCATCGTCATACAAAATTTTATAAGCTGCCAGGTGCATATCTGCGTCCTCAGCCAGGAGTCGTGACACCTGAGACAGGTGCGGCTCAGTCATCCCCGTCCCACCAGCAGGGAGCAGTAAGCGCTGGGTCTGGGACGCGGAGCTCCCTCCTCTGCTGTGGTTCTCTCTCAGTTTCTTGTTTGATTCCCACGAATAACAATGTCCCGCCACACTGCCTGGTTTTGCCATATGGACCCCTGTGGACATAGCCACCGACCCGCTCTCTGGCCCACTGACATGGCCTGGGGTGTGTGCCCACGCTCCTGGGCTCTGCAGCTGTAGGGCAAATCCTCGCCCAGCCCAGGGAGGTGAGCAAGGGAGCACGGCACTCAAAAGTGAGCGTCAATCTCACTGTGTATCAGAGTCTTCTGGAAGCCTTAAAATACGCCTGGACTCCACCCCAGAGACTTGTTTTTGACTGGTTCTTGTTATTTACAAGCTCTCCAGGTGGTACCCACATACAGAGAGGGTCGAGTGCCACCTGGCTAAGATAGGGCCCCTTTTACGTTTGGTCACAGGTTAAAGGAGCATCCCCTGTGCGGGCGTTGGACATTAGGAGCATGAGTTCTCCTCGGTAAAGGCACTGGCTGCTCCTGGTACCCAGGCTCCTCCTCTGTGCGTCCCCTGCACTGTGCCTGGTCCCTGCGGGTGAAGTCAGAGGACGCCGTGTGCCCTTATCTAAGGAGAGCCGAGTTATAGCCAAGGCTGGCCCTCCATGGGGGAGAGTTTGAGAGGACAAGTCCCATCCGTGTCAGGGAAACAAAGAGACGTGGTTGGTGGCTGCCAGGAAGAATACCTGTAGCCACCGCCCCGTGTCCCACCCGAGGTGTCAGGATTGGCCCCCTGTGGGGGGCACTGAAGAGGAAAGCCTGGCTGCTGCCCACACCTGCCTGGGAGGGGAGGCACTTTCTGGCCCCGCGGTGGCTTGCTGGCAGGGTGGCTTGCTGGCATGGAGGCCTTTCCTGGCTCTTGACTGACCGCGAAGCATCGGCCGGGTGTGTGGGAGCTCAGACGAGGGCCCCGGACGTCTTCTACACTTGAGTTGACCTTGGCAGCTGAGCAGCGGAAAGCAGAGGTCAAGACGGGAGGGAAGAGGGGCCCCGCTAGGCCAAGGGCAAGTCAATCTCCCTCCCCACACTCACACGTCATCGGCTCAGCGTAGGGGACGCGCAGAATTGGCTGATTCGGGCCCAAATGCAAAGGCAGGCAGGCGTCTGGGTGTCCTCAGATGCCCTGTGCAGCTGTGGCTCTGGACACCTGGGGTCCCTGAGCAGCTGCAGACAGCACAGGTAGGGCCACGGGCTGCCCACAGGGACTCGTGGGTTCACTCTTTGTCACCATCGTCACATAATCAGAGTTTAACACTGTTCGGCTTTCATATTTTGTGAAGCACCTGGATAGGGATCATTGTCCCCATTTGACAGATACAAAAACCGAGCAGCCTGGAAGGGTTCAACGACATGGCTAATGGATAATAGAATGATGACTAGAAAGCTGATTCTGGGCTCTGGGCAGCGAGGCCCTGGGTTCCCCTTCGGGTCTCAGGCACTTTCGAGAATGAGGCCAAGGCAGCTTTCAGGGACGTGACCATCGAGACACCTGTAGACACCTGTACCTGGCCCGAGGCTCACAGGCAGCAGCACTGAAATCAGGCACTTACCATGAGCTGCCCTGAGCACCTCGCTGTGGCCGTCATCTCATCCGCACGAGGTCTCCACTTTACAGGTGAGGGACTTGATCACGCGGCTAAGTGGCTCCCCGAGGAGGGGTCCTGCTCTTCACTGCGCCAGCTGGAGGCAGCAGGGGCGTTGGAGTCAGACAGGCGTGCGTGGGGTCTGGCGCTGCTGCACGTTTGCTGCGAGGGCTTGCCCACCTGAGCCTGCGGGCCCCCAGCTGGAGACCAGGTAGACCAGGGTGTCACTCACCCTGCCGGTTGTTGCAAAGACAAAATGAGGTCACCTCTGCAAAGCACTCAGTGCGGTGCTGGGGACCAGGGGTGTTGCATTTGTGTTAGGGGGTCTCACTGAGCAGGTCAGAGGGGACAGGAGCAGGTGGTGTGGCTGCTGGGGAGGGCCGCTCCAGGCCCCAGTGCGAAGGCGCCTCCCCCGGGCCTGGGCAATGCACGCAGCGCTCCGCAAAGGCTGCGGTCTCGGCCCAGGCAGAGCATCGCACCAGCAATGTGGCATTAAAAAATGGCCGTGGCAGGACCGGCAGCAGTCGGAGAGTCAGGCAGTAATAAATTAAATCATGCTTCCGCCTGATTGGGCTTCACGGTGCCCTCGCAGGAACACATTTCGGTATAAATAATTTACCTGGTAAAGGGATATTGAACCTGCCACTAGGAGCAGCAGGGGTAATAATAAATGGTTTTTTTTTTTTTGGTGAATCAAAGAGAAGCATTGGATTATAAAGCAAGAACCCTGGGCCAGGAGCCCGGGAGTCCTGGGCCTCTGTGCTGGCTGGGCCGCTGGGCGCACAGCCCTGCACATCCCTGGGCCTCCTTTCTCCCGTCTGCTCAGGGCAGAAAACCTCGGGAATATTTTCCTCGTTCTCTTGCTTCTTGTGAGCTTCACAAACATCGAGCACTCGGGCACGTCAGACATTTCACACCCGTGCACAGAATCCCAGAAAGGAAAAGCCCTTCTCCCAAGCGTTAGAACAGGTAAAAAATAAATCAAGTGATTTTTCAATCCAAGGGAGGGCAGAGGCAAGAGGACAGGAGTGCGCCGTGGAAACTGTAGTTGCCAGAGCCCTGCCCTGGGAGCGTTAACTCTCTCCCTGTGGTGGCTTTGGCGGAGGAGGCAGCTATCACCCAGTGAAAGGGGCTGGGACTTGTCCTTGCTGCAGGCTCTCCAAACCTCCCTTCCTTTGTTTCAGGCTGGGATGGCTTCCCAGGCCCCAGGATCATTTTCTCCTCTCCCCTCAGGACAGCCTTGCTCACTGTGAGCTGGACTCCTGCTGCTGGGCCACCGTGCCAGACCCGGTGACGTCCTTCCCTGGCTGGTCCAGCCCTGCACTTCCAGCCAGCTCACATTCAGGTTACCTGCTGCCCTTGAGAAGGTGTTTTCATTGTCACTGCCGCGCGGAGCCGAGCCTCGGTCAGGAGCTGAGTGCCGGAGCCGACAGAGCCAGCCACTCACGCCCATCTCAGCCAGGAAACCACTCTCACCACGGCGTGGTGTTCTAACCATCCCTCCATTCCAGAGGAGAGCAGGACCCCACGCCACTTGTGGTCACAAGCATGTACTGGTGGTGGAGAAAGTCACCTCAGGACATAAGAACCCTGTCTCTCCTTTCCTTCTTCCTTCCACCTGGAAATATTTCTACAGCACGGATGAGAGGAAGAAAGTCAGAGGGCGACAAAGGCGGTGGGAGAGGAGACAGAGCCCGCGCTCCCCAGTGGGAGACACAGAAACAGCAGCCGCCGTTCCAAGGCAGTGCTGTGCTGCGTGTACCATGACGGAGGACACGCAGGCGGCAGGGGACGCAGGGAAGGGGCATCTTACCCAGCTGCACGGCAGACAGGGCGGCAGGGGCGGCAAAGCTTCTAGAGGAGCAGATGCTTGTGCTGCGCTGCGGGAACAGGGCAGGGCGCGGAGCAGCACTCCAGACAGACAGCGCACGGAGCCGCGCCCAGCACCGCAGCCAGAGCCGCAGCCACGCGCAGCGAGGTCAGCAAGGCCGGAGCTCAGCACGCCACCCGGGCCAATGGACACGCGGGCTGGGGTGGGTCAGGACAGGCCCAGAGCACCGTGGAAGAGATTGAAGCTTTACCTGGAGTGTTCTCTGTGGGTCTGCTGGGGAGACCACAGACTCCCACTAGGTATTTCAAAGGAGGGAATTTAATACAGGGAATTGTTGCCCATCTGCTGGAGGGAACCCACAGACAGTAACTGCAGAAAATGGCTCCCAGCCACAGGGCTCGGGGAACAAAGAAAAGAGGTGACTCATGAGAGCCCGGAGGCTCGGAGGAGGGGCACATGGAGGGGCACCCCGAGGAGGGGGTGCTGCCCAGCCGTGCTGGTGTCTCGGGAGACTGAGAGTGCCAAGAGGAGCCAGGGGCTTGGCCGTCTGCTGCCGTGGGGTGCGGGGCCACTGCGCGGGCAGAGCTGACCCGCCGGCACAGCAGGAAAGGGAAGCGCGGAGCCCCAGCCGCAGCGCCACAGGCGAGTCTAGACGGTGCGTTGGCGCTGAGAGATGACAGCGAACGAAGCGGCCCAAAGGCAGGTCTCACATGGGTCTGGGTCTTGCAAAGGCCACTGGGGCGCAGTGTGGGGTGAGCTGGGTGTGTGGGGAGTCCGGCGCCCCGCTCCGGGGAGGGGATGGTGAGAGCCCAGGGTGAGGGGCAGAAGAGGAGACGGAGACCAGGTGAATGAAGCTGGGGCCCAAACCAACCGGTAGGAGAGACGGCATCAAGGTGAACCCCAGTCGCCCACATGGGCAGGAGAGAGCACACAGCAGGAAGACGAGGCAGAGAGAACAGAGGAGAAAAAGAAAAAGAGGAGAAACAGCCATTCTGCCTCTGCTTGTTGACTTCTAAGAACAATCATTCCATTGTCAGCTATAACCGATAGCACCTCTGCCCTTTTACGGGAGAAACAACTGCCTTCCCATAATTTCCGCACGCAGGTCCCAGTGCTGCCCTCTAGAGCGACACAGAAAGTTTATCTTCTACCAGACAAACATTTGAAGACAATGGTTAGCCAAAAGAACAATAAGAGGTGTGGCAGGGATTGTAATTCAACAGAGGAAGCCCGGAACGTTTCGTTTTTGGCCCAAAGCAGCATTAGCTAAGCCTGTGTCAGTAGCAGGCTGGTGGCTGGAGACCAGGGGGGGAGGTCGACAGATGTCTCAGACTCCAGGCAGGGACAGCTCAGGGGGATGCTGAGCCTGAGGACAGAGTAGCCCTAGGAAGGAAGGTGGAGGTGTGCCGGCAGCGTTGGGTGCAAGGTCAGAGAGATCACCTGTCAATATGCATCTTTCGAGAGAATCAGGGACTTGCATTAGTACAGATGTAGCCCTGGAGACTCTGATCACGAACAGGGGGCCTGATGTGGCCTCCAGGGAACCACTCCGCATTGGGAAAGTGACAGAAGCCAGAGGAGATGTAACTCCCACTCAGGGTCACCATGCATGGACAGGTGAGAGGGCTGGAGACCTTGGGAAGAGAACCCACGTGGCCGTGGCCACAGATGATGCCCTAACTGAGACTGTGGAAGGCAACAAGGCTGTAGAGAATGACAGTGATTAAAAACAAAAAGGATTTCTGGCCAGGTGTGGTGACTCATGCCTGTAATCTCATAACTTTGGGAGGTTGAGGCAGGAGGATCACTTGAGCCCGGGAGTAGGAGGTTGCAGTGAGCTATGATCGCCCCACTGTACTCCAGCCTGGGCAATGCAGCAAGATCCCATGTCTAAAAAAAAAATAGGATTTCTGATAAATCCCCTGTTTTAGTTTGCTACGGTTGTGATAACAAAGTACCACAGATAGGTGGATTAAAGAACAGGAATTTATTTTCTCATAGTCCTAAAGGCTAGAAGTTGGAGATCAATGTGTCGGCAGGGTTGGTTTCTCACGAGGCCTGTCTTCTTGGTTTGAGGATGGTCCAGGTTGCATCCTCCCTGTGTCTTCACTCTGTGCATGTCTGTGTCCTCATCTCCTCTTGTAAGAACAGTTATCATATGGGATCAGGGCCCCAGCCTTATGGGATTGTTCTAACTTAGTCACTTGTTTAATGCCCCTGTCTCCAAATGCAGTCACATTCTGAGGTTCTGGGGGTTAGGATATCAACATACGAATTTGGGGAGACACAATTCAGCCCATAATGCCCCCTGAATCATGGACCATGCCATATATATAAATATTGATTTATATGATCAAGATTAGAGCAGACCATGTCTTATATTTCACATGTTGTTTTTATACAGCTCATTCTCAAGCCTCAAACAAATTGGCCCATGTCAACCAACTAGAAAAAATGATCAGAACGCAGGCCCAAAGTGTGTTGTTCTGTAAACTTCTGGTCACTTTTCAGGGTCTACAGTGACCCACAGTATCCTTCCAGGCCCTGCCAAAAAATACAGCTTGAGTTAGTAACTTTCAGTAAACCACAAAGTATTTGTGAATGAAATCTATCAAAACTCTGCAAATTAATTATTCATGCAGTTCCCGTGTATGGAATGATAATCGTGTGTGTGTGTGTGTGTGTGTGTGTGTGTATTTCCTGGAAGCCTACTTAGATTTTGTTTTGTTTTAGTCCGGTGGGAGGTAGATATTAGCAATCTTTAGGAAAGACAGTTAATAATTCAGTATGATGCATCGTGGCACGTCCATACAAATGCATACCTGCCAATATTTTGAGAGGTTTAGAGAAGGAAGGGATATGACATGATCTTTTGCCACTAGGCCCTCTGGAGAAGGTAAAAGAAGTCTTAACCAATCAAGAAATCTGCTGGAGTTCTTTCTAAATTTCTTGAAGCATGAATATTCAATATAGACATCTTTATATTTTCCCTGTTGGATTTCTCATTTTAAATGGGCTTGAAAACTTGTTTTTTATTTCACTGGACATATAAAATATATGATGAAACTTGCTGTTATGCCCAAACATAAAACATCATACATTTTTAATCTCATATGTCTTTGAAAACCAAATTCATCAAAAACTTATTAATTCAAACTTGCCTTAGAGCTTCTGATTTCCAAGGGTTTTAAAAAGATTACAGTTCTGCTCTGCGTGCTGATGGAGGGGCCCCCGTATTATTAATAATAATAGCTAACACTTAGAAAGCTTTGACTCTGAGCCAGGCACTCTGCTGTATATTTGACATTGCATCACTTTGTTCAATGCTCATGGTTACTTTATGAAGTAAGGGTGATTATAGCTTCATATTCCCGAAGTTTAGAGAGCTCCATGGCTCGCCCATGGTCCTGCAGCTGGAATGTGCTGGAGCCGACAGTCAGACCCAAGCACATCTGGCCCTCACGGCCTGACTGTCTACAGCTCACGCTGCCTGACCTCTCAGCGTGTGGGGAACAGTGGGGTTAAGATGTGGTTGGGAATCCACAGTCTGTCAATAGACATCTACCAAACGTACCAGGGGTAGACACCCTGCTGACACTATTTATACAAAGATGGAAAAGCCTGCCCTGTCTTCCAGAAGCCCTGAGCCCAGAAGAGGAAGACAGCCATGCACCAGGCAGATTAGCCCACGACATGTTAAGTGCCACAAAGGAAGGGCACAGGTGCCGTGTGCGTGCGGAGGAACACACAACTAATTCTGCCGGGGAAGTGGGCCAAGGTGTCCACGAGGAGGTTACTGATATCTGCTCTGAGTTTGGAGGTGGGAGCAGAAGTTTTCTAGGCAAAGGAGGCTGATCAAAGGCATGAAAGACACAGGGACCTGGCTGGTTTGGGGAACAGCGAGAAGTACAGTATGAGCAGTCGAGAAGGGCTTCCAGGTCACCGGCTTGGGAGGCTTGGTGGGTGGGGACAGTGTCACCTGCAGTCAGGCCTGAGAGGGAGGCAACAGGTCCAGTTGGGAGTGTGGCATTTCGGGGGCCTGCGGTACTTCCCAGGGACAGGCAGAGAGTGGGGGTGGAAGGGAGCCGTGGATTTGGGCATTGCCCGTAAGGAAGGGGTGGTTGAGGCCAAAACCGTAGATAAGGTCCCCCAGGGGAGCACGGGAGCGAGAGAGGGCCGCAGAGGTGGCGGCCTGGGAAGACGGAACGCGGGGGAACTAGGCAGGAGTCCTGGGAGGGTCTTCGTCAAAGAGGGGAGGGAACCAGGGAAGGTTTGCGACTTTGGACAGGTCGACAGTGCCAGGTGCCTCATGGAATCCACTGGGCAAGAGGTCGGGAAGAGTCCCTGACTGTCATTGCCGGGTTTCAGCGAAATGCCCAGAGCTGAGGCAGAGAGCGTGGCTGCAGGAGACGCGTGTGTCGGTGAGCTGGGGGTGACCTAGTTGAAGCTGAGACGGGCTGGCGGGGCGGGGGGAGCTGAGACCCCGGGGCCTCGGGCGGAGGTGGGAAGTGTGTTTCTTGGGGGCAGGAGAGGAGGGAGGGTCTCATAGGGCTGGAGAGGAGGGAGGGGAGTGAGGCCGGAGCGACTCCTGGTTGGGGACTTCCGTCCACCCTGGGAAGGCGGGGGGCTCGCCTGTGAAGAGCTGGCTGAGGGTGGGCAGGTAGGGCGATGACGGGGCGATTATGCAGGGAGCAAAGGGGAGTAAAAGCCAGTGAGGACGGTGGCTCAGGGCCTGGCTGGGGACTGGTGTGTTCAGAAGCCGACAGTGAACTTGTGATCCTGTGACCTGCATGTTCATGCAGTTTTCCTCAGTAGCATTTGGCCGTTTTGGAGGAAGATAAAAGAACGTGGACAGTTGGATTGACCCCAACCTGGGGATGGTGGTAGGATGACAGAGAAGCCGGGAACGTGCAAGTCCTGGCAGCAGTGTCGCCGAAGTGTGTGCCCAGGAGGTCAGGCTGGGTGGGAAAGCGGAGGGCTGCAGGTTGGAAGGAATCTAGGTTAGAGCTCCAGACGGGATTAAAAACCAGAAAGGCAGGAGAACAAGAGGGCCAGAGCTGGCAGGCATGCTTTAAAACTTCCGAGAAAGAACGTTCTGGGCAATGCTGGGGTCCAGGATGTTGCGAGGCTGGGGAGGGAGAGTCAGGTGTCCAGGAGCCATTTCCCCCAGCTGCCTCCTTCCCCTGTTCCAGACTGTCCCCAGGCTTGCATCTGGCCCTGCTTCCAGCGGAGGATGGAGGTGCCTACAGAGGGGGCACCAGCAAAGTCTGTGGGGACCCCCTGACTCCGCAGCCCGCAGGGGCCCTGCGCCTCGGCCTGGGCTCAGCCCACAGAATCCACCCTCGTGGACTGTAGCCGCTGCCAGACCAACCTTCTCCCACCCCCAGATTACCTAATTAATTGTTAGGTAGGTACCTAACAATTAATTGTTAATCACCTAATTAAATGTTAGATAGGTCTACTGTTTTCCTTTTCTTTTTAAACACTAAAACACGCCTAGATGCTTCGGTGGAAAGGGAGTGAGTGCTGCATTCCGCTGAGACAGCTGTAAAGGGCATCGGGTAGGAAGCTGTGTCTGCAGCCGGGGCTGCCCCTGGGGGACTCACGCTCAGGATCCGATCAGGGTTCTCGGGGGCCAGCACGCCGTGGCTGTCCTTTGGCCTGATGAGAGGGTGGCAGGCCTGTGGCACCAGCTCTGTCCCGACGCTGACGGCCCCTCCCCTCATCCACCTGCAACACCGATAAGTCCATCTCAGCCCCGCACCTGCCCATGGCCCCAGCCACTCTCAGCGGGCTGCAAATGCCGGACGTGCTTGTCACAGGTTTCCGAGAGTGTCAGAGACATCATCCCAGCAGTCCCAGCGCTGAATCGATGAGGATCACCTGCAGAATACCGAGTGCGCCCGAGGACAGCAGGTCAGGAGAGAGGAAGTACTCACTTGTGGCTGGAGAAAGGCCCTGGGCCGGGGGAATTAAAGGGGGTGCTTTTCTCACCAAAGGCCCTCTGGAAACGGTACAGAAGCAAACTTTGGAGAAGCATGCACAGCTCCTCTGAGGTCCTTGCTCTATCAGAGTGGTCTACACGGCCAGGACTGATAAGGATGGACCCGAGTCTCCCGCACCCCCCACTGCAAGTCTGGAACATGGGGGGAGCCGGTTGCTTCACATCTGCACTGAGGCACCCAGGTGACTTTCAGGTTTCCTCCTGCTCTGTGAATTCTGTGTCTAAAGGTAACAGCTTGGGCTCAATTGAACATGCAGTATTGGATTTTCCTTTCTCTGAGCAAGTGAGCGTGCAGTGGAGGTGGAAGGTGCCATTAGTTCTCTCAACCAGAGCCTTTGCTCCAAAAAATGACTTTGCTTCTTGGCAAGAGGTTCCCAAAATAAAGTTGTTAACAGTGATGGCTTCAGGGACTTTTAGGATAGCAGAGCGTCTCCAGACTATGACTACTCTAAACATCAGCACTCTGTAAAAGAAAATCACTCACCAAGAAAAGCAAGGGCCCTGAGCTGTTCGACATTTGTTTAGTGTCTCAAAAATGCAAGCGTGCCAACGGTCGGGAGTGGTGACGTGGCATGTCGCCACGAGCTTCTCCTTCAAGGACACACAGTCGGCTGCTTCTGGTGGCTCTGGACTCTGTCCTAGCTGGTTTGACTCAGTAAGCTTGGCTGGAGTCGGCTGCTTAGAGAGTTCCCAGTCTCCTGTGTTCCCGCTCGTGGGACAGAGCGACTGCCTTTACTGCAGACGGAGATGTGCTACTTCCAAAGCCCCGTTGTGAGCTAATCGCCAACACTGTCTCACACACACACAATCACACACACACAACTAACAAGCTAATGGCCAACGCTGTCTCACGTACACACAATCACACACACACAACTAACAAGCTAATGGCCAACACTGTCTCACACACACACAATCACACACACACAACTAACAAGCTGATGGCCAACACTGTCTCACACACACACA